>RJWJ010002686.1:42663-96688 GCA_004363605.1 Indri indri
GTGGCGTCAGCCTAGCTCACAGCAACCTCAAACTCCTGGGCTCAAGCAATCCTTCTGCCTCAGCCTCCCGAGTAGCTGGGACTACAGGCATGTGCCACCATGCCCGGCTAATTTTTTCTATATATTTTTAGTGTCCGATTAATTTCTTTCTATTTTTAGTAGAGACGGGGTCTCGCTCTTGCTCAGGCTGGTCTCGAACTCCTGAGCTCAAACAATCTGCCTGCCTTGGCCTCCCAGAGTGCTGGGATTACAGGCGTGAGCCACCGCGCCCGGCCCTGCATCCACTCTTATTCCTCTAATCTTCTCTCCACTGCAGCTAGCAGTGTGATCTTGTACAAACACAAATAGGACCATTTTTCTATTCAAAAATCTTCCATAGCTCTTCGTATTTTTACTTACCAAGACAAAAATATTTATCATAATCTAGAAAGTTCTGCATGAACTGAACTCTGCCTACTTCTCTAGCGTATTCCTCTTTCTTTCAAGCTCATATGTTGAGATGTTTCAAAGTGATACAGTTTATTCTAGGTACAGGGCACTCCCCTTTCCTCGTTGTTTGACATACACTGCTCACTTTGTTTCGACTTGACCCCCCTTCGCCAGTAATTCCTACTCACTTTTCAGATCTTGGCTGAGATGTCACTTTCTCAAGAAACCCTTTTCTGACCATCAAGTCCCAGGCTAGTGAGGTCCCCCTGCTTAACTTTATTATTCACGTTACTTTTCCTTTAGAACAATGTCATAGTTAGCAATTATATGCTTTCATGATTGCCAGATTAATGTCCGTCTGGATTTATGCTGGCCAATAAGGTAGCCAGTAGTCATATATGGCTATATAAATGTAATCACTAGTCACCTTTCAAGTGCTCCATAGCCACACATGACTACTTGCTACTGCATCAAACAGTGCAGATAAAAAGCATTTCATCACTGCAGAAAGTTATTTTGGGCATTATAGGTCCTGACTGTGAGCTCTGTAAGAGTAGAGTCAATATCTGTTTGTTCAACATTAAAATCGGTTTATAGCAGATGCCTAATAAATACTGTTTTCTTCTTGCTGAGGGGAAATCTTCCCCAGCCTTTATAACAAGTATTTTTTTTATTCTACATTATGAAATGACTTGATTAAAATTCTTCATTTGGGGTTTGTTTAATTCCCAAAAGATGAATACATTTGCTGATATGTTCATGTTATCATGGCTTAATATACCTCACATGGATGGTCCCATTTCAAATTCAGTATTGTCTTATAGCTTAGAGCTAAAATTTTCCTAAACCTTACTCCAGGTACTAATGATTTAGTAACATCTTAAGATTAAGAACCTCTGTGGTTTAAGGGCAAACAATTCCCTTCAAGTGTTCCTAAATCACATCTGCCTCTCCTTTTAAATTGCAATATCACCTTTTCCTTGTGTAGATTGATTATGGGCCAGTTGGCTCTCATCCATATCTTTAAATCAAACATGCACTGGTAGAGCTGGCAGGTTGCAGGAAGAATTAGAAACAAGGCCAAGAAGCTAAGCTCATCTTAAGTCATTCTATTATAACCTTGAGTCAGGATACCTTCCAGTCTCTCATCTCTGCAGGAGAGACTAGAAGCTGGCTTCACCCGGAACTCTTATTTCTCCTTGATTTTACTTCTACTTTCATACCCTATCAAGAAGTTTCCACTAAAATGCTAATGACTTAAAAAAAATGAAAAGAAGGAAAATTATCTGTGTGAATGTGTGATCCAAATTCCTGACCACTTTGAAATAAAATGAACCATCAAAGAGGCCCTGGAGGCTTTGTATCTGATCCATCACCTAAGGCTAAACACAGTCTAGTACCACCCATGGATTGATATTAAGGCCTTGGTAAACATTCTGAATGAACCTCAGAGATTCTCTGGGATGCCATAGAAGTCCAAACAATTATAGCAGTATAAGACACCATTTAAACATAGATTAACTTTAATGAATAAAACTCTATATACAGGAGTTGTCAGAAGGCATAAATGTTCCCAAAGGAAAGATTGGGGGCATCAATTACTTCTGTAAACATAGGTCCTCTTTTCGGATAAGGTATAAATAAGATAAGGGGTGATTGCTACTCAGCACACCCTAAATTAGCTTGCAAATAACTTCCATTATTGCCATAGGACAAAACAACAAGATGAACCAGAGGACAGACAGAAAGATTTAGAGAACATCAAGGCATTCAAATACATAAAATCCAGTCATATTGAATTATTAATAATAACTATTAATAGGTATTTCCGTAGAGTCGATGGGAGGAAGAACTGCATACAGAAGTCCGCAACTTCCAGCTCGACTTAAATTTTTTTGATTTTACGATGGTGCAAAAGCAATATACAGTCAGTACATTCCTTGACTTACAATGGGGTTACGTCAGGATAAACCTATTATAAGTTGACAATATAATAAGTTGAAACTGCTCTTTTGATTTACCATATTTATGATTTCTACGTGTTTATTGGGACATGACCACATCATAAGTCAAGGACCATTTATATTTTAAAAAAAACAAAGAACTATGGACAATTGCAATTCAAGAAATGTATAATTCTTTTCAATGAACATGGGCTATCCTGATTTAAGAAAGTTATTATGGCATCATAGTATAGGAAAGATCAGGATTCTTGCATAATATAAGATTAGCAGAATTCTGAGTCTAAGCAGAGCTAATTTTTTGAATTTTTTGTTTATTTTGTTTTGTTTTTTGCTATATCTTTGGTTGAAAGGATGGAATGTTAATATCAAAAGCTAGCTCTCTGGTACTTCTAGAGTCTTGTTCATAATTATGCATATAATACATGTATAATTATTCTATATAGGCATTCATTATTCTATAGTGTTAGTTTATTCTCAATTAACTTTATAAAGTCCAAATTAATAAAAACTAATAACAAAATAAATTTTAGTAATTAGATTAAGTATTAAATATAGTAACTATTGTCTAGATTAGTTAGGGGTTGGGAAAAGAAGAGGAGGACAAACAAATGAAACATGGAGTAGAAAGTCTTGTACCACTCATGTAACCACCACTCTTGCAAAATGGTGCCATAAGTAACATATTTCTTTTCTTTTAATTTAACTTTCTCTTATTTTGCTTTTCATTTTATTTGTATAAGTTTACAGGGTATAAGTGGTGTTTTGATATAGGATATATTGCATAGTGGTGAAGTCTGTGCTTTTAGGGTAGCCATCACCCAAATATGAATAGTATACATTGTACCCATTAAGTAATTTCTCATCCCTCATGCCCTCCCACACTCCCACCCTTCCAAGTCTTCGTGTCTGTTATTCCATTCTCTATGTCCATATACACACATCATTTAGCTCCCCTTTATAAGTGAGAACATACAATACTTGACTTTCTGTTTCTGAGTTATTTCACTTAAGATAATGGCCTCCACTTCCACCCATGTTGCTGCAAAACATATTTCATTCCTTTTAATGAGTTGGTAGTATTACATAGTTCATATATACCACATTTTCTTTATCCAGTTATTCATTGATGGACACTTAGGTTGATTTCCATATCTTTGATATTGAAAAGAGTGCTGTGGTAAATGTATGCATGCAGGCATCTTTTCAATATAATTATTTTTTTCCCTTTGGGTAGATTCCCAGTGAGGGATTGCTAGATTGAATGGTAGATGTATTTTTACGTCATTGAGAAATTTCCATACTGTTTTCCATAGAGGTTGTACTAGTTTACATAATCCCCCTAATAGTATATAAGCATTCTCTTTCCTCCGCCTCCTTACCAACATCTGTTATTTTTTAACTTCCTGATAATGGCCTTTCTGACTGGGGTAAGATGGTATCTCATTGTGGTTTTAGCTTCTATTCTCGGATTATTAGTGATAGTGAGCATTTTTTGTACATATGCTCCCTGGCTATTTGCATATCTTCTTTTGAAAAATGTTCATGTTCTTTGCCCACTTTTTAATGGAGTTATTTGTTTGTTGTGGTGGTGTTTATTGAGTTGAGTTCCTTGTAGATTTGTTCTATTTGCTTGATCTTGCTTTGGGTATGTAGGCTCATTTTTGGTTCTATATAAATTTTCACATTGTTTTTTCTAATTCTATGAAAAATGACATTGGTATTTCAGTAAGACTTTCATTGAAACTGTAGGTTTCTTTGAGCAATATGGTCATTTTAATCATATTGATTCTTCTAAACCATGAGCATGGGATTTTTTTTCATTTTTTTATATCATCTATAATTTCTTTCATCAGTGTTTGTAGTTTTCCCTATGGAGACTTTTTTACCTCCTTGGTTAAATGTATTCCTAGGTATTTTATTAATTTTGTAGCTATTGAAAATGGGATTGAGTTCTTGATTTGATTCTCAGCTTGGCCCTTATTGCTGTATAGAAATGCTATCTATTTTTGTACATTGATTTGTTTCCCAAAACTTTAGTGAATTCATTTGTCAAATCTCAGAGTCTTTCAGCAGAGACTTTAGGATTTTCTAGGTATAAGATCATATCATCAGCAAACAGAGATAGTTTCACCTCCTCTTTTTCAATTTGGATGCCTTTTATTTCTTTCTCTTGCCTGACTGCTATGGCTAGGACTTTTAGTACTATGTTGAATAAAGGTGGTGGGGTAGGCATCCTTATCTTGTTCCATTTCTTAAGTGGGGAATATTTCAGTGTTTCCTCATTCAGTATAATAATGTTGGCTATGGGATTGGCATATGTGGCTTTTAGTGTTTTGATGTATGTTCCTTCTATGCCTAATTTGTTGAAGGTTTTTATCATGGAAGGATGTTGAATTTTATCAAATACTTTTTATGTATCTATTGAGATGATGATATGGTTTTTGTTTTTAATTCTGTTTATGTGGTGGGTCTCATTCATTGATTTGCTTATTTTGAATAATCCTTACACTTCTGGAATAAAACTTATATGATGGTAGTATATTATTTTTGGCTACTGGATTTGGTTTACTAGTATTTTGTTGAAGATTTTTGCATCTGTGTTTATCATGAATATTGGTATGTAGTTTCCTTTTTTTGTTGTGTCCTTGCCTGACCTTGGAAACAGCATGATACTGGCTTAATAGAATGAGTTAGGGAGAATTTCCTCCTCTTCAATATTTTGGAACGGTATCAGAAGGATTGATTCCAGTTCTTCTTTGTACATCTGGTAGAATTTGGCTGCCTATCCATCTGATCATGGTCTTTTTTGTTGTCATTGTTAGCAGATTTTATCATTACTGGTTCAACTTCATTAGTCATTACTGGTTTGCTCAGGATTTCTATTTCCTCATGGTTCAATCTTGGGAGGTTATGTGTTTCCAGGAATTTATCCATTTCCTCTAGGTTTTCTAGCTTGTGAGCATATAGTTCTTCATAGTAGTCTCTGATGATCTTGTGATATCTCCTCAAGGAACTGATGTGACAACAGTTGTAATGTAGCCTTTATCATTTCCGATTCTGTGTATTTGTATCTTCTCTCCTTTTTCTGGGTTAGCGTATCTAGTGGTCTATCCATTTTTCTTATCTTTTTAAAGAACCAACTTTTCATTTTATTGATCCTTTGTATTATTTTTTGGTCTCAATTTCATGCACTTCTACTCTAATCTTTATTTGTTTTCTTCTGCTAGCTTTGGATTTTGTTTGTTCTTGTTTTTCTAGCTCCTTGAGGTACCATGTTAGGTTGTTAATTTGTGATCTTTCTACTTTTTTGATAAAGGCATTTAACATAATAAACTTTCCTGTTAGCACTGCTTTCACAGTATCCTGGAGGTTTTTGGTATGCTGTGTGTCCATTTTCATTCATTTCAAAAAAAAATTTTTTTAATTTTGATCTTAACTTCATCATTGATCAAAAGATTGTTCAGGAGCTGGCTGCTTAATCTCCATGTATTTGTATAGTTTTGAGATTTTCTCTTTACATTCATTTCTAGGTTTATTCCATTGTGGTTTTAGAAGATACTTGATATGATTTTGATTTTTTAATTTTTTTGAGGCTTGTTTTATGACCTACTATAGGATATACCTTGGAAAATATTCCATGCCCTGATGACAAAACTGCATATTCTATAATCGTTGGGTAGAATGTTCTGTAAATGTTCATTAGGTCCATTTCAGATAATATCCAATATATGCCTATTGTTTCTTTGTTAATCTTTTGTCTTGGAGATCAGTCTAGTGCTATCAATGAGATATTGAAGTCCCCCACTACTATGGTATTGCTGTCTATCTCTTTTCTTGGGTCTAGTAATATATTTTTGAATGAATCTGGATGCTCTGTTTTTGGGTGCATATATATTTAGAATTATTATATCATCTTGTTCAATTAATCCTTTCATGATTATATAATGATAGTCTTTGTTTTTTTTTAACTGTTGTTGATTTAAAGTCTCTTTTTTCCTGATATAATTATAGCTATTTCTGGTTACTTTTGGTTTCCGTTTGTGTGTAATATTGGTTTTCAGCCCTTTACTTTCAGTCTATGTGTTTTTATCAATTAGGTGAGGTTCTTGTAAGCAGCATATGGTTGGATCATTTTTATAATCCATTCTACCAATTTACATTTTTAAGTGAAGTGTTTAATCTATTTATATTCAAGGTTAATGTTGATATGTGAGATTTTATTTCCATTCTAATGTTAATTGTTATGTAGTTGCTTTGTAATCTCATTTGTGTAATTGTTTTACAACAATTGTCAGTTTTATACTTTAATATGTTTTTATGATGGTGGGTGTTGACCTTTTGTTTCCATGTTTAGAGCTCCCTTGAGCATTTCTTGTAGGGCTGGTTTAGTGGTAATTAATTACTTCAGTGTTTGCTTGTCTGAAAAAGACTTTTTTCTCTTTCACTTATGAAGCTTATTCTAGCAGGATACAAAATTGGGGGTTGACAGTTTTTTCTTTATGAAGTCTGAAAATAAGACCACAGTCTCTTCTGGCTTGTAAGGTTTCTGGTGAGAGGGCAGCTATTAGTCTTAGGGGATTTCCTTTATAGGTGACTAGATGCTTTTCTCTTACTGATTTTAGGGTTTTTTCTCTTTATGTTAACTTGAGATAGTCTGATGACTATATGTCTTTGTGAAGTCCTTCTTGCAGCGTATTTTCTTGGAGTTCTCTAAGTTTCTTGCATCTGAATTTCTACATCTGTAGCAAGACTGGGGAAGTTTCCTCAATTAGTTCCTCAAATAGGTTTTTCAAAATTTTTGCTTTTTAGTCTCCTTTAAAAATACATATGATTCATAGGTTTGGATGCTTTATGTAGTTGCATAGTTCTCAAAGCCTTTGTTAATTTTTTAAAAATTATTTTTTCTTTACTTTTGTCTGACTGGATGAATTCCAATGACCTGTCTTCGAGTTCTGAGGTTCTTAAGCTTGGTCTAGTCTATTGTTGCAGCTTTCAACTGTATTTTGTAACTCACTGGATGAATTTTTTATTTCCAGAAGTTCTGTTTGGTTTTGTTAGATAGATAGATAGATACCTTTGATAAATCATTTGTTCATATCCTTAATTGATTTTTCTGATTTATTTGTATTGGTTTACAGATTTCTCTTGGATCTCATGTAGCTTGTATAAAAAATCAATATTTTCGATGCTTTATCTGGAATTTCAGAATTTTCATTGTGGTTAAAATCCATTGCTGGAGAGTTGGTTTGATCCTTTTTGGGGTATCATAATGCCTTGTTTTTCTATATTGCAAGAATTGTTAGACTGATTCCTTCCTATTTGGAGAAACTGTCACTTCTTATTTTTTAATTTACTTTTGTTTTGTTAAGACTTATTTTTTCTCCTTGAAGATGTGACTATAATGCATGTTGAGTAGGGTGGTTTGGCTTTGCTTCTGGGTGCTTTCAGTGGCAAAGTCCCTGTATGAATTCTCTGATTATAGACAGCTTTAGTGTGGTGGTTTACTCAAATGCCGGTTTTAGCAGTGGTGTACTGGGCATATGAGTAGGCTCTTGACCTCTTGTCAAGCTGGAGTGGTGGGGGCCTTGAGAAGTTTATATTGCTCCCAAGCGCTGTTCACTTGGGTTAGCAGATTTTGGATGGGTTTGTTCAGTTCAGTCACCAAGACAGTGGGTGCACTTGCAGGTAAGAGCTGGCTACATTGGTCATAGCAGGGTATATGTTTGATCTTTGTTTACCAACAGAAGCTCTCTTAGAGTGTGCCTTAGGTCATGGAGTAGTCTATGGGACTCTTGGTAGCTTGGGCTTTTATCTCAAGAAATGGGGTAGAGAGACAAGCTGGGCAGAGCTAGACCAGGTAGGCCCACCTTTGGATCCCCCAATGATAAGCATAAGCACAAGCCCTGATAAATGTGGTGGAAGAATGCAATAGACTCTGTAAGATGTCCTGGGTTATTAATAGCCTTAGTGTGGTGGCTTTCTCAAATGCTGGTTGTGGAAGTAATGTACTGGGTGGGTGAATAGGCTCAATGCCCCCTGAGTTGCCTGGGTGGCATGGACAATGGGTAGGTGAGATTTGCACAAAGCTTGCCTCTCTCCCAAGTGCTATACAATTGTGTCAGCTGTTACGGGCTATGCAGGTTGACCTCCTGGTCCGTAGGTGACACTTTCATGAGAGAGCCAGCTACACAGGTAGCAGAGGTATTTATGCTTGACCTTCATTATCCAGGAGAAGTAGAAGAAGTAGTGGGATGTCCCAGGCAATGGGCAATGCCATGGGACTCCCAAGGGTACCTGTTCTGTGTTCTGCCACCAATGTGTGGGGGGAAGACAGGTGGAGCTGGGTGAGGTAAGCCCATGTTTAGGCTCCCCCATGGCAGGAGCAGACACTGACCTCAAGAGGGGTTGGAGGCCACTGGGGCAACAATCCTGAGATCTACGTATTTGACATTATTGAGAAATTATTTAGTGGCATAGATACGACATATCAAACATGAATGGGAATGAGTGTAATATTAAAGCTAAAAACATTTCCAGTTTTAATGAAAATGTTTTAGGATTCAGTTTACTTTTTCAGAGCCTCCAATCTTTGTGTCTTGTTAAAACTCATGAATTTGGGAAGGGCTAAAAATAAATGAAGTAAAAGATTTTGTAAGGAATATCATCATTAGCTTTTTAAAATTACTCGAGAGCAAGTATCATGTTTGACATTTTTTCTGGACTGCCCAACTTTTTATATATACTTAGAGCCACTACAGTAATGAATATTTAACAAAGAATTGAGAATAGCTTCAAAGAAGATGGATTCCAATAGACCTGGTTCAATTGTTTTTGAGAAAATGTATTCTAAATGCAGTTAGGCTTTGCCATAGTCCTGATATATTAAGTCAATCTGTATTTTGGAAGTTTCTTGGTCAAGGTATATCATGTCCCCAATAGTTTAGAACTCAACCTTCATACATTATATTAATATAAAAAGTAAATTACAATAGACCTTATCCATTCTGGGAAAAAAAATCCCATCCTATCAGCTGATTTCACTTGAAATGTATTGTGTACTATACTGTTGGGAATATAATTTTGCCTGGAGCACACAAACTAATATTGATACCACAAAAAAGGGCTCTTTAAGAACTTCTCCCTCACCAAGGTCCCAGCACAAATACGGCAAGGTTTTGGCAGAACAATAATCTGTATTTTCTAAATGAAGCCACTTTGTGCCAATTGAGCTTTCCTCCGTCTTCTTTTCTTGGTAACTGAAGAAGGCCAAATGCATTTCATGGTTTAAAAAATAAACATTGCTACTGGCTTGAGGCCTAGCCCACCAAGTATTGGCTTGTAGTTAGTTCATTTTGTCAGTCATTGGTATACCCAGAGAATGAAGGAATGTTCTGTAATAGGAATGCCAACAGACAGCTACTGTGATACAACTCTAATGTATCTGCCTTGACTATTTTCTTTTTTTATCTATTCAACTTAAAATGATCTAAATCTATCTATTTCTGGCTGTCAGTCTCCACATATTCACCTTTGCTGCCAATGTGGTGTCACCCATCTATGACTGTATGTTTTGGTTTCTTGCTCCCGGGCTCTAATTTGCAGAGCCAATTTTGAACTTCTCCAAAGACTCCCACACCAAGCACTCTGCCATTAACTGCTGATGTGGAACTCTGTCAAAAATCTTCTCAAAATGCAAGTGTTTCATGAAAAATTGTGTAGTTTGTTACAGAAACATGTTTTATCAACAACATATATTTTTGTATGTCTTCACTTAGAGCCATAGATTTTAAAGGTGAACAGAGTAAGTAAACATTTTATTTTAAAGATGAACAGAGTAATATAAAGTCTAGAGGCAAGATCATCAAATTAAATGAATAACCATTAAATATTTCTATACTTGAGATGTATAAGTAGCTAATATCATTAGAAAACATAGAATAAAGATTGTAACATTTGATCAATTCATAAAGTAAGAGAACTGGAAAGGTTTAGCATTTAATCAGTTTCCCTATGTAGAGGAAACGTATCATATCACTTATTTTTTTAATGCCACTAAGTATAAGTTTTCTGTATGTTAAATGCTCAACTTCTGAAATATAAATTTATACTCTCAAGAATAGGTTCTTATAAAATAGCTGATCTGAACCAAATTAAGGATATAAATATGAAATTATTTTAATTAAATTCATTATTGTTAAACCCGATGAAATACTAGATGTGGCAAGGCAGGATCCAGAGAGGACCATGAAGACAACCTGTTTAAGGGCCCACATGATTAATATATTTAAATAATCTTTTTTTTTTTTCTTAAGGCATTCACTGGAAAGAAGGTCTTGAAAAGTCTGTAAGGTAATCAAAAACATTAGAGAAAAAAATCAATTCAGATATAAGATGGATAAGATGGTAGAAAACAAAACAAAAATAATTCTAATATTACATTTTAACTTCTACATTACCTATTATTGCTTGAAAAAAAAATGTTTCCCAAGTTTTGTTTCACAGAACACCCCAACATACCATACAATAGAAAGAGCTATTACATTTAAGTAAGTTAGGAAATGCTGCAAGATATATCCCTGTTTTAGACATTTCAATTAACATATTAATATAAACATACTTAACTGTGTTAATAGTGATGTTCCTTTCACATATTTAACCATGGAAGACTTTTGATAGAGTTTCTTACAGCAAACTGTCTTCTGAAGAATACACATTGGAAAATATTGGCTAGGCCTAAAGCTCCCCCTTCGAAGGTATAATTTGTCACTAATTTTAATTTCAAGAGAATTTTCTTTTCCATCTCTTTTTCATGTGCCAACACAACAGTTCCTTAGGACTTTTTTTTTTGTTGTTGAGCAGGTGAAAATAGAGAATAGAGGAGAGAAATGGCAAAACATTAAATCATAGTTGTATTACTAAAAACGGTATAGACTTTTTTTCTTATTGCCTTTCCATGGACATTTTCTGTACCAGTATTTTTTATAATTGTTTACAATATATGAAAGGATCACATTACAGAAAGAGCAGGAACATTGAGCCTGTACAGGTGATTTACTGTTTAAATCAAATAAAACTTGCAACAAAGCTAATTTGACATTTAAGTAGAACGTAATTGCTATTCTTCCGGGTTCAGCATAAATTATAAGCAGTTAAATTAATTCACTGTAATTAAAATTACTGTTACATTACATAATCCCACAAATTCTTAAGTTCTCTTTTCTCTTTATTATCCATCACCTATAAAAATATTACCAATAGAATTTCTTAATCATTATTAAAATGTAACTGTTTACATTTGTAAATTTTCTCACTCTTGTGGAAAGAAAGCAAAAACTATTGTCTCAGTAATCAGAATTTACTAAGCATTCATTTCTTATTTTCCTAGGATCCTCCATACATAATGAATGCCTCTGGGCTACCCACCCCACTCTCCTCTGTATGAAGAATTTAAGACTGAGGAACAAAACTTCTGTTTGCACACCAAGGAGAATGGAATTTACCATTAAAACTCTGATGGATAGAGATACTGACTGCTTTTTACTTTTAATAAAGTGATATTTATTTTTAATAGAGAGATGGTAAAACCCTCTGATACAATCTACTGCAACCACCTATAGAGAGTGCTTCTTCTCTGCAAAGCTCTTTGTCAGAAACTTACAACTCAAAGTGACCTAAAAAATCTCTTTCTTCCCCATTACCAGGCTATACCCACGTTCTGTTGACACTTTGGCAAGGCTATAATTCACCTGAGATCACTTTTCTCTCATGGCAATCTGATATCTAACTGTTAAGATCCTGTAAATTCCTAGATTCTGTACAATTTATACCTGACATGAAACAACTTTATTTTACTTAATGGGAGAGTGAGAAATAAAATATAAGAGGATGTGGGAATACAGGACTGATGGGAACAGGGAAGAGATCCAGAGTCTCCCTTCTCTGCTGTCACCAAGTTATCTACCATCAGGAGGAGAGCAGAGATTGAGAACAACATTTTTGAAAGGAAAGTTCATGAATCCAGGAAATCTCTAAAAGCACCAATAGTTTTATAAAGCGGTGGCAAGACACAGAAAGTCCAGGAAGGAATAATCACACAAAGCCAATCTGTGAAAAATTGATATTATCAATTTTAAAAAGAGAATGAAATAAGGTCTTTCACTTATTTTATTACTTCTTAGCTAATTTTAATCTAGTGAATCTCTTAGAAACATGATCTAAATTTAACATTTTGTTTCTGCACCATTATTTGAGTAAAAGTTTCTAAGTCTTTAATCTTGCTGGCTGGAAGACGAAATTATTTTGTAGAAGCTTTTTAAGCCGGAGCACTGTAACTCTCTTTCATGAAAAACATGATGTAGCAGAAAAGATCGAAGATTTGCAGGGAAGTTCTTTTTCCTCTTTTTGAAAGCTGATGCCCATGGCTTTCACTAATTGAAAATTTTCTTTACAAAAACAGACCTGTAGGCAGTCTATTTGCAGCCGCCAGCATTAACTGCACATTGCTGTAACTTCCTGTTTTTGAATACTAAGAGATCAATGAAACTGGATGCTGACAATTTGAGGTGAACTTCACTAATTTGTAATGACATGGGCATGCTGAAAAACAAGTAATTACCTAGCCATTATCTTTCATAGTTACAAGCGATACGACTGACACCATTATTATCCATGAGTAAGGATAAGGAAAAAAAAAAATAGGTGGTCATTAACATTGAAACACCTGTGGTTCATTTTTACTGAGACGATCTTGTCAATGTAACTTTCACATATTAACTCTGTGTGTGTGTAATCATTGCTATTGATGTTCCAATGCTAAACCCTAGACAATGTCTCCTTAGAAATATCAAAGATGTTATTAGATTAAATATTTAATAATATTACCTCAAAACGTTGTATCTATTACGCCTTCATGAGTCTCCATAAAACATTCGCAGTGGAATAAAAGGGATATAACATTGTGCTTGGGGAAATGATTTTGTTTTATCTTTACTTTTATTATCTAGATTAGTGTTTAGAATTTGTGAATGTCCACAATAGAAAAGAGTCAAATCTGTTATCTGTCCAGGTCTATGTAATTTTAAGCTCTGCATTACTAAAGTACTTTAAAACTTTTGAAGTAAAACTATATAGTTACCATTTAATTGCTGATATAGGCAAATTGGTTTATTTTGTTGTTCTTACATCCAAAATGTCTCTTTTCATTATATTCAGATGAATAAACTCTAAATTCCAGATAAAAGTCTGGAATTTGGACTCTCAGGAAAGAAGTGTGAATAAGGGAAGGTGGCTTTTAACTTTCTTCAGTTGGCTTAAGTGAATTATCAACCTTGATAAAGAGTCACATTTTATTAGACTTACATTTAATTAAGTGGGAACTCGTGTTCTTTAATCTTTTTCCCTCTACATTTGAATCATATTACAAAGCTTATTTTTAAATAAAAATAATTATTTTATTTAAAACATTAATGCATGCCAGTAAAAAAAAAAAATGCACTCAAGAAAGTAATATTAAAAAAAAAAAAAAAAAAAAAACACCTCTCACCACTCAAAAATAGCCATAGACATGTTTTGGTGCAGTTCCTCCCAATCTGTTGTCTAGGAAGAAGTAGGCATCTCTATTCTCTCCATGACAGCTGGAAAAATTCTTTGTACCATATGGAAACACATGAGTCACTCCCCCTTGAAAAACCCTCACTGGGGGCCAGTCACACTTGAAGAAAACTCTAATGTTCTGTCCTTATCCCACAAGGCCCTGAAAAATTTAACTGCCTACTCACTCTCTGACCCCAGAACTTTTACAAGGAATTCTGTGCTTATCTACTGATTGTCCTATAAACTATCCCATCAATATTTAAACAATGACCTTCAAATTCCTACTTTGGCATCATCTAGAATGACCAAGATTGTCTAGTTCTAAATCTGAAAGTCCCACGTCCCAGAAACACCAGCAGCTCTCAGTGAACCAGATACTCCTAAAATAAGGGTATTTTGCACGTTAGCCTTTGAATAATAATTACTCTTAAGTTCATAAAGTTGTGTTTTATATACAATTTGTTGATGTTACATATTCCTCATTACTTAGAAAGCCATCTTTACTAACAAAAACAAAATGAAGGATAAATCTAAATACTGATTTTTGGCTATCTTTTCTCACTCATTAATCTGTAGGTCTATATTAACAATAAGACCATACTTTTTAAGTAACTGTGACTTTGTAATATTCCATAATATGTAGAAATAGAAGTGCCCCTCCCATTTTTATTTTCAATATGCCATTTTTGTGTCTATTTATTTTTCAGATGAATCTCAACATAATCTTCACAAGTTATAAAAATACCACATTGAAACATAAATTCGAATTACATAGAATGTACAACTTTATTTGAGAAAAACGTCTACAGTTGTAATGTTGAAATTATCCATTCAGGAACATATACATATCTGTGTAATTTTTCAAAATACTGTTATGATTTTTAAATATATGTTGAGGAGTCTTTATATGTGGGTACTGAACATTTTTAAATTGAATTTAGTTTTAACTAATTTCCCATTGATCATTTTGAGTTGTTTTGGTGGATACTTACGTTAAATAGGATATTTTCTTTTCAGTATTTATATTTTTCTTATCTTATTCCTTTGACTAGAATTCCAGAATCGTGTTATTAAACCATAACAACAATGACCATCCTTATAATGTCTTCTTTTCTTACCATAAATAATTAAAATAGACTGAACCTCCATACTAAGACTAAGGGAGCCAAATAGTTGTGATTCTCCACATAAAGACTATTATTTTTTTTTAACTAACTTTTTGATGAAGTGTTTTCTCTGCCTTTTATGTGTCCCTGCTTTTCTACAAGCACATATTTAATCAACATCTTAGGACATCCTACAAAGGTAGGGCTCTTCTTGCACTCAAGAAAGGCTATGTCAATGTCAATTCAGGTTGAAAGCCCTGCCAAATGCCACAGCTGCCTACATTTTAGTGCAGCCACCTACAAATTCTGCTTATTCTCCCTATGATTGTTTCTAATTGTCATAGCAGAGAACAGGTTCCTTCTTTGGGAAAAGGCCTCTATTTTCTTACTACCACATTCCTGACCAGCTCCGCTGATTATCCATCCATGCCAAAGGATCCTGGAACATCTGCCTTTAAGTTCCATTCGGCATTCTTCTAAGGGACACAATCTCCTCCAAACTCTGCCCAGTAAATATCTTGAACTTCTAATCCCATCCTGTTATCTGTTATCTTGGAAAACTCAAACTATTACAAATAGTGCTGGAAGTATTATGATGGGACTCTGGAATGGGCTCACCCACCAACTAGTTGGCAAAGAGGAAGCTGCTTGTTCTGAGTATATTTAGTACACAGTAATGTTCCAATTGCTAAAGATTTTGCCTGAGGTGACCTGAGTGAAAAACATCCCAGTGGAGTTGAAAGCTCTTGCAGGTGTTATGACTCAGGAATTTGAAGGTTTTAAGAGAACAATGCCTATAAAGACAGTATAGTTTGCTGCTTTCTACTGTTTCATTGATTTCCTGAAGGATAATGAGAAATTGATGGCTATTACCAAGTGGTTAAAGACAAAGTAGAAGAACAGACACAGAAGATGTGATACTTAAAGATGCAGAGCTCCCAAAAATGCATATGTAGTCAGTCAAAGCAGATCTGCTATGATAAAGTTGGGTCTATGTTTGGAAAAACCTAGGAGTGTGAAAAATGAGACAGGGACAGTTACATTGATGATTACAATGATATTGGCTTCTAAGACCACTCGGAAGCTTCAGAATTTGCAGAAATTGTCCCTACTTTCCCTAATCAGAGTTAGCACTTATTACATGCTGGAAAAATCTCAGAAGGCCTTCCCCTGAAAGGCAGCAGGTTCTCCACTGAGATGTCCCTACCTCCTCTCCTGACTAATAGACAGAAACTAGGTTAAATTCTGTCCTTGGGATGCTCTGGGCCTCACAAGAGAGGGCAGAAATGTAGAACAGCAAAAATTAGCTGGCATGATCTTGCAGGAGCCAGGGGAATAATATCAGAACTGGTTTTTGAGGGTGCTTGATTAAGGAACCTGGAATATAAGACTTGAAAACTGTGGCTTCGGTGATTTGGGGGCACTGTCTCATGATATGGAATTTAATACTCTGGAAAGGATCAAAGGATGTGGGGAGCTCTAGGTTAGGGTTACATTTAGAGGCATGGAAAAGTGATGGCCAATCATGAGTACAGTAGAGGTGCCTAAGCTGCCCTAGCAGATGGTAGAGGAAGGAGTAAAGAGGCTGAATAAAGTGGGCATACTGAAATGAAAATACTGTGTGAGGCCAGGAAACACCTCAGAAGATTATGCTCCACAGGAGGACAGACTGATACCAAGGATGGCAGCACTGTATTGGTGAGAGTTCCACCAGAATCCCATTGGTGGCTCTGGACTGCAAGCCAGGGCTGAAGATTGGAGAGACAGTCCCAGGGCTGAGCTCATTAATAGCTGGAGATGTGGCGGGGCACCATAGTGAGAGAGATGAGGGGGCTGTGCTTAACTTTCAGGAGTCAGGGGCTATAAATACCATAACAGTTGAGTTGGTAAGATAAGGGGTTTGGCCAAGGCCTACAGGGAGTTTTGGAGCTGATTAATAGAACACAGTGTCCTTAGGGCTAAGATTGCCAAGGGAGTAGCCAAGAAGTTCCTGCTTAATATCTATAACAAAACGACTGGAAGACTGCGGTCACCCCAATAAAAAGCATGATTTTTTGCTCAGTTTCCAGATCTCAGCCAATTTTCAGATTCACTGAAAATGCCGCTGACTGAAGTGGTAGCCCTAGGACACCTAATAGTATGTGCATATCAATAATGATTCCTTTTATTTTTTTTCCAAAAGGACCTAAACATCACCCTAAATATCACTGTGATCCATTTTTATTCAGCTGACTATACAGTGGGGAAAGGGAAGGGAATATCCAGGCATTAGGAGAACTATTGGACACGCTAAGTTGACAAACAAAAATGTCATCCTGACTTCCCCTGTTAGAGTGGAGGTTGATGGAGGCCAAGTAATAAATGGAGCCCTGGCTAAAGTTCAGCCTACAGGGGACCTCATGGTCTTTTCCCCAGTAAAATCGGAATTGATATGTTGGCAATTAGAAGAAAATCCCATAGTGGATCCTTCCTATAAGAAAGGCTAAGTGGAAACCTCTGAAACTCCCTCCCACTCCTGGCCAAGACAGTAATTCAAAAACCAATATTGCATCCCTGATGCAGAGGGGTGGGGGAATGGCAGAAATTAGAACCATCATCAAAGATGCAAAGGATGCAGAGGTGGTAGCCCTATCATATTTCCACTTAGTTCACTGTTCTGGCCCCTGTAGAAACTGGAGAATAAGTACAGATGGCCTCAGGCTTGCCCAAGTAGGAGCCCTTTTCATTTACTGAGCTGAATGTGATATCATTGCTATGGTAGATTAAAAAAGCCTCAGGTACCTGGCATAAGGCCTTTGATCCAGTAAATGCATTCTTTTCAATCCCAATCAAAAGGGAGGATCAGACACAACTGACATTCATAAGAGACAGACAAAAATATTCATTTACAGTTTTACCTCATGGATGCATTAGTTGTCTTCCCTCTGTTATTATATAGCCTGCAGAAATCTATCTATCCTGGTCATCCTTTGAATATCACATTGATCCATTACACTGATTGGACAAGGCAAGCAAGAGGTGACTAGTGGACAGCTTGGATGACTTGGTAAGACACAATCATTCTAGAAACGTAGGAGATAAATCCTAGGAAGATCCAGGAACCTGTTGGTTCAGTAAAGTTTTTAAGATCCTTATAGTCAAATGATGTGCTGGGATATCCCCTCCAGAGTAAAAGAAAAATTGCTGCATCTTGTGTCCTCAGCTACCAAGAAGGAGGCACAGTGCCTGGTGGGCCTTTTTGGATTCTTTTGGCAGTACATTCAGCCATGCATTACCAATACATGAAATTATCTCCTTTATTTAATTATGTGCTTGTTTACCGTCTCTCGCTTAAAAGTAAGCACCATGAAAGAAGAAAATTACTGTATCTCCAGTATCTAAAATTGTTTCTGGCTCAAGGGCATACCAAAGGTAGGGTGGTGAGAGCAGTAAGCTTTAGGTGCAGGAAAGGAAGGGAAATCTTAGAGAATTTAAAACCAAAAATAAAACAACTACCAGTTGGTTTGCTTTTCATTATTGTCATGCACCAGCAATACTAAACAACGTGAGTGATAAAATACTGTAACCGCTAAAAACAATTTTGGGGTAAGTTCTAAATAATTGTTGTGGCTACCATTAAGTATTGTGTATAGCTATAAATTTATTTCTCATTTTAATTATTTTTTCCTCTAATAAACATAGTATTCTACAAATAAGGTAATACTGAGAACTCTTGGTTACAATTGGTTCTGGACTCAAAAAAAAAGAGGACCAACTACATGTATTTAATTAAGATAATAAGCCTGTTGAGGTTTGCAATTATTGAAGTTTCCTTAGGATTCAGTTTCTGTCTCTAACTCCAGTGCTATTTTATATTCCCCCATTTGAACAGTGGATATAAAAGACAATGAAATAGAACTTGATTACTTTAATTCTGTCATTGTATGTTACCGCTTGGAATTTTTATTTGTTTACTACTTAAGACGGTGAAACAATGTGAACCACGGGGTGTAATATTTTTGCTTGGTAAATGCAAATTTTAATTCATTCATGAAATATATTACTAAATTTGAATAATATGATTAATATGATGTTTCTTCTTCCTTTTTAAGTAACCTTTTTATTTTAGAACAGTTTTAGATTTACAGAAAAATTACAAAGTTAGTACATGGTTCCTAAATACCCTACATACAGTTTCTCTTATTACTAATATCCTATGTTAGTTAGTAGGGTACATTTGTCACAATTAATTAACTAATATTGACATACTATTATTAAGAAATGTAGTTTATTCAGATTGCCTTAGTCTATATCAAATGTCCTTTTTGTTCCAGGGTCACACCCAAAACACATTACATTTAGTCTTCATGTTTCCCTACTTGTGACAGTTAAGAAGAGGTACTTTAAAAAAATTGTAACAAATGTGCCACATGGGCTAATGGTGGTCTGCTGACCAAGAGATATTTCACATTATTCCCAGGGGTGTTGGGAAAATCTTTTACAGTAAATTATTTTTTAAAATTCTTTTTAATATTGGAAGTTTGAAACATATCCAAAAGTAGATAATAGTATAATGAACATTCATGTATTTATCATAAGCAAATTCTTTTAATTTTCTTATATTTAATAGTAAATATATTAACTCACTACTATAGCTTATCTGAAAGAAGTCTGTTGCAAAATCAAATTATAAGAGTTCCCAGCTTTTAGACAGTACGATTTTCCCATCTTTTTTTTCTTGTGTCTTGAGGAGGTTTAGGTCTTTAATTCACTTTTTTTTTTTTCTGAGAGTCTCTCTCTGTCACTGGGGCTAGAGTGCCATGGCATCAGCCTAGCTCACAGCAACCTCCAACTCCTGGGCTCAACCGATCCTCCTGCCTCAGCCTCCTGAGTAGCTGGGACTACAGGTGCACACCACCACGCCAGGCTAATTTTTTTTTTTTTTCTATTTTTAATAGAGACAGGGGTCTCACTCTTGCTCAGGCTGGTTTTTGCTGACCTCAAGCGAACTTCCCTCCTTGGCCTCCCAGAGTGCTAGAATTACAGGTGTGAGCTGCCATGCTGTGTCTGGCCTAATTCAATTTTCTTATCTAGTTTATTTCCTTTGCTACCATTAAAATGTAGAGTTCTACTCTACATGAAAGGAAACATTTTTTTTCCAAAAAAAGAGTAATTATGATCTATCCACTTGACTGTGCACTTGTCAGTAATAATAATTATTGGGACTATATAACAGGGAAAAGAAGTTATTTAGTAATGATAAACAAAGCAAACAGTACAACATTTTATACAGTGATGGCAAATGTGTAAACATATACCATATACGGTTATGTATACTAACTAGAGATAAGTAGAAAAAATGATATCCGTGTTTGTGTCACATAACATGTTTGCAGTTAATGTATTTATTTTTTAAAATTAAACATTTTATTTTGAGAAAATTTAGAGTCACACATCATTAGAAATAATACAGAGAGATCTCATGTATGCTTTACCAAGTTGCCCCATGGACAATATCTTGTAAAACTGTGCACTATCACAACCAGGACAAAGACTTTGGTGCAGTCAACATGTATCTTCTCCTTTTAAATACCAATTGCTTCAAAACTAAAGATGAATAAGGAAATAGCAATGATTACCTATTGTTACATGAGTATTACTGGAACCAATGTTATTAGAGAGAAGAGGGAAGTAAATCTATCTGGTTATCAGATATGCTAAGTATGCAGTGGTCTTGCTTTCTTAGACAGTTATAGAATGACCGAAAATAGGGCAATATGCTAGAAAGTAAATCAAAATGCATAATTTCCACTTTTCTCAAATTGAGTTAACATCTCTTGATTTCTCAGGAAAAATAGTTACCTGATGTTCATTCTCTCTCAAGTCACATTCATTCCCTCTAACTTTCTATTCTATCACAGTGGCGAAGTTCTGCCTCATCCGCAGTGTTCCGCATTGACGATGGAGTGACTGAACTCTATCTCTCACTCTCTTTATCCCTGTCTTATTCCATTTTTCTCTAACCTTAACCAAAAAAAGTGAAACCAATCTGTTCTCTAAATAAAACCAAAAGACAACTTGCCCCTTATGTACAGTTAAGGAATCATATAAAGATTCAATTAACTTGATTCTTAACAATCTGAAAACAGATGGGCACTAAATAAAAACAGGATATTGTTATATTGTCAATCATATCAATGGAACTTGAAGTTGTTGATTTGCTTCCCACTTAAAAAAATGAATACAAATTAAAATGCAAATGAAATGATAAATGCAAGCCCATTTGTAAATTAAAATACTACCCATAAGAAAAATGAAATAAGACAGTGAGCCTGTTACGAGGAAGGTAAGATACCAATAGGTGGTTACTTTTGGCTCATTATGTCCTCAAACTAATGATTAAGGTGATAGAGCCTGAATTCCCAGTTGAAAACTGCAACATATTTTTTTAACTGATTCTCAGAAAAAATATGGCATAATAGCAAGTATTATCATCTTGCACATTGGGTGAGCTACATGCAAATTAGTCAACAATTATGGTTGACTAAGAATTATATTTAACAATTGAATGTCATTTCATACATGAATTATCATAAGGCAATTGAAAAGTAGTACTTGAAGTAATCATGTTTAGAGAGGTCAGTTCTAAAACTGCAAATCTGAAGTCAAAATAGATTACTTGTTGGGTGTGAAAGAAGGTCAAAATTGTTCCTATTACTAGGATGGAGAGATTGAAGCTAATACACCAATACACCATGGATGGATTTTGGAGAAAAGTGGCTAAAGAGTAGAAAGAGCAAATAGTAGAGCTTAATCAAATTTATCTATGGTTTCTTAAGAACTTCAAAAACTTTTTTTTTTCTAACAAAACTTTAAACAGTACAATTTCAATATATACTAATATGTTGTCAAGTTTAGTCTCTTAGGCAAGTGACCTACAGGTAATTTCAATTGTAAGTTTTTGTCTCTGGTCTTTTATGTCCTACACATCACTATTGCTCTCCCAGCACTTCAAACTTCCTATATTTCTAATCAAACTATACTTTTAAAAGGAAACTCTTGTCATTTGAAACATTTGTCTGAAGCGTTCTGCTTTTCCTTAGGTGGAATCTGGAGGTGTTATTTCATTTCTGTTATTGACCTATTGCATAGCTATTAAGAATAGCACCAAAAATATTTTAAAGCTTCTAGATCAAAAAAAAAAGTTTCTTTGAAACATTTTAACCCCATAAATTATTCCATATTTGAACTAAATGTTTATCTTGGGTATTGTTGAAAATGCTAGTCTCTAAAGAGATTTAATTGTTAACAACATAGATTATATGGATTTTATGTGATTATATAAATATAAATAACTATTTTCTGAAAGAGGTTTCAATATCTAAATGTATACTTTCAACTATGATTAAGGAAGCTCAATGCTCTCATCTGCTCGAAAATGTCTTAACAAATAGCCTATCTGTGAGTCCAAACTCCTAACATTATTTGCTTTTCTGATATGTAGCTTATCAAAACTATACAGGTTAACTATTTTTCGCAGACACATGCCCATGTGTTGGTTTGTCTTATTAGGTAATGTTTGTTTATCAAGTAAAGATCAAACATCAAGTGAATGAGACCCAGGCCTGGAACCTTTTACTACCAGGAGAAGTATTGATTGTCAGGAACATGGGGGCCTCCTGGAGGCACCAAATGAGTGGACCCTAGAATTCAAAAGAAACCAGGAGGCCTTGCAGTCATAGGCTTGGGGTCAAGAGAAAAAAGTTATTGTAATGGTAGGTGTGGAAAGACCCAGGAACTTTCCCTACTTTGTGGCTCCATCTAAGGCCAGCACTAACTGTGAACATGTTTCACAAAAGAAGGGAGGTCTGCTATGCCAGCAATTAAAATGACTCCCCACTCCCAGATAGGACTGGTCTGAGTCAGATAAGAGAATTCTAACCCTACCCCAACCCAATCCTGCTGTGAGATGTGAGCAAATCCTTTCACTTCATAAAACATTAACCTTCACAAAACATTTTCCTTCTCTTTACTTAAACTGAGAAAGAGAGAGAGAGAGAAGAGACAGAGAGAGAAAGAGATCGATTGACTATCTCCCATAATGTTATAATTTCTTTTAGGCAGCGACTGTTTTCCTTTACATTTATATCCTCAATATTTAGAAAGCTGCCAGAAAAAGAGTGGACACATGATCATAGTTGATGTCGAATTAACAATGATCAAATGAAGACTTTATTCAGTTAGGTCAAGAATCAAAAATTTTAAGATGGATTAGGACTACGGTAGCTATGCTGAGTTTTTCCTTCAGGTTAAAAGTTACAGATACCCAATTTGAAGTAGCTTAAGTGGAAAGGTGATGTACCATAAGGACCTTGAGTTGTCTCCAAAAAATAAAATAAAAATTGACTGGAATTCTCCTAGAATTCAGTAACAACTGGAACACAGCCTTCCCTTACAGTCTGTGCTCTCCTCCCTGCTTTTTTGTGTGGCAGAGGAAGGACATGGACGATTTTGCATGATACGCGTTCAAGCGTTAGAGATACACTGTTCATCCTCCCTCCCGTATACCTTGGCAAAGATGTATTGACCAGTCTTGCAGGTGCCCTTCCCTGTGTCTAGAAGGCAGGGCACACTGTAGAGACATTGAAACTTGATATCACATTAAGTTTCCTGAAAGGGCAATTCGTAAAGAATAGGGTGCCGGGTGGACAAGCCAAAGATGGTCATGACGGTGTTATTTGTAACCCTTACATTTCTTCAAGTAACAAAACAAAGCCAAAATGAACAGGAAAGCATTTGGTATCACTGAGTTGGAATTAGAGGAATAACTAATAGAGAAACGGCTACAAGAGGCGTCAGATTCTGGGAGTAGAGAGGTTTTTGAATCTATCCTCAACCTCTTACTGATTACGTAACTCGAGGAAGTAACTTGATCTCTCTCTCTCTAAGGCCTTAGTTACCTTATATATTAAGCAAAATAAAAATCATATGTATACCTAAGTGTGAATTTAATAAAAGGATGCATGTGCCAGACATGGAACAAACATTTTATAAATGTTAACTATCATATTCATAATCATTATTATCATCATTGTAATACCCTGTGAAAAGGCTACAAGACAGCTCCCATGTTCTCACTCCTTTATCAAATAGCTGCACTCTTAGAGCAAGGCTTGCCTTCTGGACTCAGTATTTCCTCAGAATATATTAGATTTCAGGAAGAAAAGGTTTTTTTTTACTTTTTTGATACTATAAGAAAATTAGAAACAGGATAATGTTTCCTGTGCCTTTGATTAGCTAAGACATAAATGCATGTCTGTATATATATGTGTGTGTGTGTGTGTGTGTGTGTGTGTGTGCATGTATATATATCTCATTTAGAAATACCTTGGTACACTATTAAGAAATGCATATTTTTATATCTACAAACATACATATGGACACAAAATAGACTAATATTTAGGTTACTTCAAATATGAGAAAGTATGTAACCTTTCTAATCTTTTCCTTTTATGTGCCACTGTGCTTCAGATATCTTATTCCAGACCTGCTAAATGGGAGGGGGATGAATAGAAGGAAGAAGAGAGCAGAAAAAATTCAATTTAGATTCCAATAAAGTTGCCAGATCATACTCACAACATATCTTCAAAATGCAATTTGTAAAGCCACTTCAAACATGCATCACAATCTAATTGTGATTGTCATATTATAATAAATTATAATTAATAAAATACCCAGTACAATTCATTAATTCAATTAATTCCTCATTACATTTCTTAAAACATATCTATTTCATTCTCCTTTATTTTTCTGTAACTGTTTGCTGACCTGACCTTAAACAACTATATACAAGGTGCAACCACTGTGGTTCAGCAATGCCTGAGACAGTGCCTTCAAAACAAATGATTGCAGAGAAGTTACCAACCCTAGAGGAAAGCCACTACCAAAGTCAGATGGAAGACAGAGTTATTTTTACCACCAGAAAGAAACTTTGTCTGCTACCAGAGTAGACTACCAGAGTAGACAAAGTACACTATCTACTACCAGAGTAGACAAAGTACAGAGAAATGTAATCATTCATAAAAGAGGGGTGGACGGGAGAAGGGATCTAGTCTAGCTCTATATCTTCTAGATGTTCAGAACTGAGCAAATCACTTACGATCCCAGAGTATCCATTATTTTGAAAGAAGAGGTTTGGCCTAAAGAATATCTTAGATTTCATCCATAACCGGTATTTTTAATGTCTATATCTTCACTTTAGAAGAGTAGCTTCTTTATAGGAACTATAAAAGGAGTTTATTCATTCATTCAATTATTACTGAGCTTCTACTATATATGCTAGGTATAAGCAAAATAAAGAAGAATAAAATACAAGTCTTAGAAAGTTTGTAAAGCTCATAAGTAATAGGTAATGGATAAATCTTTGTGGTAGCATAGGGAAGGGATGTTTAAATTTGTTCCATGAAAGTCAAGAAAAAATTCATGTAGGAAATGATATTTAAGCTGGAGCTGAGTAATAAATATTTGCTTCAGTGAATGAATCTACTAGCTGCACAAGTCAGAAACCCTGAAGTATTCCTTGACTCCATCTTCTTCCTCTTATCTTGCCTTGTTTTCCCCCAATTATCTCATAATTCTGCTCTCTTTTCCTTTTTTCTACTATCCCCATCAGAGTTCAAGCCACTGTCCTCTCTCACTGGACTAGGAAAACAGCCTCTCACTGGTTGTCCTGGTTCCACTCTGACCCCACTCCAGTTTCCTGCCTGTGACCAAAGTGACAAAGTACATCACCATTGTCTAGATTAAAACTCATGCTGGCAAGGGCTGTCTGGCTCTGCTCACCATTGAATGTCCAGCTCCTAGAAGATTACCTGACCAAAAATAAAGGTTATTAATAATTAAATTGGATGAATAAATAAATTAATAAGAGATTGAATGAGCAAATAGGTGGATAGATGAACAGATGGATGGGGAGATGGAAGGATGGGTGGATGGGTGGATAGATGACATTTGCCGAAGGGTAAAGGAAAAAAGAGACATCCGGGCACATCATGAACAAAGACAGAGGGAAAAGGCAGCCTGTGGTCTGCTTTGGATGGACTCCATGCTAGAGAAGATGAGGTTGGAGAAGCAAACTGAAACCAGACTGCAAATTATTAATAGTTGTTTGCTAAGTTAAGAAGCCTAGATTTTTTTTTTTTTATTCCATGGGCATTTGAGAGTCAGAGCAAGCTATTAAGAGGACAAACAGTATAATCATATTTGCTTTTTTTATTAAGATAACCTGGCAGCAATGGGGGAGGCGGTACTAAATACAGGGAGACTATTTACGGGGACACCAATTGGAAACAGCTTTGATTATGCAGAATTGGCATTCAAGTCAGAGTGATCGAGGGGCACAAATGCACAGAATGCACATTTCATGGGCTCTGCGGGGTGGGCTGATCCGTAGGGCGGGCAAAGAATCCCAAAGGATGAGGGTGGGACAGAAGGCTGGAGTGTGACTATGAAGGGTTGGGAATGGCAGGTTAGGTAATTCTGTGATTGTTCTTCATCCTTGCCTAATTTGATTATCGTTTCTCAGTGGCTTTAGAGATGCCAGTAACTAAATTAGGAACATGACAGCATTTAGAGATGATCAATGGAAAGAAAGCTGTAAATTATTAATTTGTGAAAAAGGTAATAGAAATCATAAAAAGTTTCTGTATACATGTTTTAATGGGTAGATTAGGCTTAATAATTAATTCTAGGGTTATATTTCAAAATTATTTTTACTTTTTAAAGATATTTTTATACACAATAAAACTAAAATTTTGAAAAACATTTGAAATTTACCCTCCCCCCCCAAAAATTATGTCCTATAATATATTCAGTTGGTTGCCAGGAAGAAATAAAAAATACTCTGCAAAACTGGGATGAATGCTTATGAAAATGTTTTATTTTGTGTCTAATGTGCATTATCAGTTATTCTATGTGGGCATTACCTTTTCTTTGCAAGGTGAATTATCTCCTAGAAATGGACCATGTCATGCAAAAGCTAAGCCTCCCTTTGAAAGCTGGGATACTTGCCATGCAGAGGGCCTGTTGGTTAGTGTGTGTGCTTGTGTGTGGCCTCTGCATCCTGCCCCCATTTATTTTCTCCCCTTCTTTGTCCTGCTTTAGACCTGAAATGCTGATCCCTAGAGACGGTATCACCCAGGCTCCCCTGTGGTCTGGCTTCCAACAGGCTGTAGCCAACAGGGAACACAGGCAGGAAACTGGAAGGTGGAAAAAGAGAGAGGTCTTGGTGCCATCCTTTGTCTCTGGTGTAGATCTTTCTGGATGCTTCTTCTCCTAGCTGCAGCTCTCTCGCTATGCTCCGGTAACTACTCTTTGCTCCCTTTGTTCAGTCAGCCCTAGCGATGCTACTGGCTTTCATTCTTGATAATCTCTGGGCACCTCCCTGTCTTTGTGGTTCCTTTATTAAAATCTTTTTCTGAGATGAATCCTGTTGCCTTATGAAACCCTGCATATTTCAAAGTCAGATGACTTGGTTCCAAGAGGTACTATACCCTCATTACTTGTGGAGCTTGAGCAAGTTATGAATTCTAATATCCTCACCTATAAAATGTATGTACTTTATAGAGGCCCTGTGAAGAAAAGATGAGCAAATGCATCTAATGTGCTTTGCACAGAGCTTAGAACTTATTTATCACTGTAATAAATGTAAAATTAAAAAGGGTATATTTTCATGAAGTCTACAAAGTAAAATACTTACATTCTCTTTTGGTGGTCCTGAATGGGTTGAGATCAAGTGATCATACTATTCTCCACTTCTAAACCAGTGCATTTCTTAATTGGAGAATGGAATTTTAAGCTAGAATAATACAAGTCTCTAGAATTCCAGTCAGGGTGGAGCCATCTTCCCCCATCACAGAAGGCATAGAGACTCATTCTTTCTACCAGGACTTTTGTATATCAGGTTTAAAAATATTATATTACTTAATACCCATATTGGGTTATTTGCAGATTTTAAATTATCACCTTAAATAATGGCTTAAATTCTTAAATTTATTGCCATGTTAGCATCTTATATTTGAGAGAAAGACTAACATTCTTTCTTCTAAAATTGCTAGGAAGGCACACTGGAATTATCACTTCATCTCAGTATCTAGGTTTTCTATAGCAAGTTGTAAAAGAGACCAAGAATAGCCAACTGGTACGTTAATAGACAATTCATCTAAAATGAAATGGAAAAATACTACATGAAGACAAAGCTTACAGTGAAAAAAATGGTGTAAAAATAGAATACATATGTGCTGCCAGAATCAAAGTTTGTAGATGACAGCAAACTCCAAGAAAGACTACATTACATAGTGGCCAGGAGGGCAAAGAAAAAGAGAGTGCTGTAAGGAATGTATCAGTTCCTCTTGAGCCGTCCATCTACATTGGATCAATAGCTCCTCCAACCATGGGACGTTCAAGCTTTCAGCTTGAGAAATTGAAGTTCTCAAAATAAGTCAGGGTTGTAACACAAGTCCATCATAGTGTGTCACAGAAATGAAATGAGTTGTCTCCTGCTCAATTGATGACTGACATCAAACCGTGGGGCGGGGTGGGGGGTGGGGAGCGGGCAGGAAACTAAACGAGACCTGGGTTTTGAAAAGTTGTTTCAGAGACTTCTGTCGAAAAGTTTGTACTAAGGGGTCTGTTCTCTGCTCAAAGCACGTGCATGACTCCCCTCACAGTAATGAGAGTTCCACAGCATGCCCACGAAGCAGGGAGAGGAGAGTCCCTAGGAGAATTGTTTACTGTGTGATGTTTGTATACAAGCTCTGCACAGGAAACCCAGAACTTCTCAGACCAGGCTGGGGAAGAATCAGAGGACGCCCAAGGATTGGCAGATGAGAAAAGTGAAGATGGGAACAGGTGATTCTTTAAATAAAAGTGATGATATAGATCTTATATAATGACTAAAGCAACACACGATGGCAATGGCCTATCCTGTAAGACAAACTTGTAAGAAAAAACAAATCAAAGGCTGTTCAGCATATGTCTGTGTTGTACAGCTAAAAAGACCCCTGTAGTGCCTACAAACAGGCCAGTGAAATCAATGTTTGGTGCAATTGTTAACTGAGTCTCATGTTGATAAAAGAAAAATAAAAAACAAACAACTTTGTTGTCCATGCTGCAAGTCCTCCTGCTCCTCTATTATCCAGGCTTTCAAAGTGATTGAACTGAAAACACTTTCCATCAGTGTATACAGATGCCCTGGATACGTTGGAGACCTGTGAACTGTGATGCCTTAAATGCATTGGCTCTTTTTTCTTTAGCCTTTGCCTGGAGCAGAGAAAATAGAGTGGGAAGCCATGAGCATCCTGGCATCAAAGGTGAAGGATATGATGCTCAGAGGTAAGACAGCTGCATTGCCTCTCTCGTACCGTCTCAGACAATGCCTTGTGGTTAGCAGCCATTTTCTCCTGGAGACTCTGCACCTTTGACACCTGCTGGGAGGTCTGGGTGGAAGCTACTTTAATCAATAAGCTTTGATTTACCTTCTCTTTCTGTTCCTGCTCTTGATCTCATGTTATCTCCATCAATCATTTTCAGTTATCATTACCTCAGTTAGTTGATCTCTAAAATGGGCTTTTCTCCCCCTACAGATGATAGTCTGGGATTCTGGAGCTTCTCCAATTAGTATGTGACATGACTGACAGGGAATTCAAGGATTTGACTTCAAAATATTAATGTCTACAAATTGCCCTCCTCCAGGTACCTGCTGTGCAAAAATCATGGGGCACCACCATGAATATAATGCAGCCATGCGATGTTTACTGAGTTAGCAGCCACTCTGTTATCAAATATATAATTTTGTACAGAATTCCTGAAATATATACAGTATTTACTTCAGTGTGGCTAGAGTAAGCTTGAAATACAGCTGTAAATTAGTGTTCAGAAAATTGCAGTAGGAATATAATGGAACACACTTGGAAACATAATGCTAGTAACTTCATACCTCTAATGCGTGCACAGATGTGATTACATACATGAAAACGTGATTTTAAAAAAAGCGTACAGTACATTCTTTTGTTATTTTACTTAATAATGGAAATTATAGCCAGGTAGTTTTTGATATTCCTTTGATTGACATAAAATGGATGGGTAACTGTCTCTTCTTTAGCAATGTCTCTCTCTCTCTCTTTCTCTCTCTCTCTCTTCTCTCTCTCCTTATTAACACACAGAAGCAAATTTTATTATCCTCACATTTCCCCACAATTTAGTATAATATTAATGTTACAGAGACTTTGAAGTGGTATTTCAGATACTAAGTTCATACTTATAAGTTTACAAATTTGAGCATTATACTGAAAAATAACTGATCTCTGTTGATATTTGAACCCCTTATTTCTACACACTCTTTAATTGATTTATTTATATATTTCATTTATTTACACACTCTGTGTAATAATTAAAATATTAATTTAAAAGTATTACCTCATGATATACAAAATGATTTAAAAATCATTTAATTGCTTGACTGGCTAAAATAGTGTGCATGCCTTATACCCCAAGGAAACAATTCCAGATTATCTCTTTGCTTTGGTTAATTACAAGATATAATATCTATCTTTCTTCATCAAGAAAATTTAAGACTGTTCTGACTTCAGTGGTTCTCTCCATTTTTTTTCCCCCCTATTTGAGTTTTGCCAAAAATTAGCTAGGACAGAGCCCTGTCAGAATAAATTTGGATATTTCTCCTATGGCGAGTTAGGAGGGGTGATCAGTTTGAGGACGGAATTCACCCCCATGAGTGATAAATCAGACTCATCCACTGAACAAGGGTAATTAGCCTTAAAACTGGAAGAGAAATCAATGTTAGGCAAGTGAGTAACTTCTTGCTATTTTAGTTTATTTAACTGACATGGTTACAAGCATACCTTGTATTATTGTGCTTCACTTTATTGTTCTTTGCAGATATTTCATTTTTCATAGATGGAAGGTTTGTGGCAACCCAGCATCAAGCAAGTCTATTGGCACCATTTTCCAACAGCATGTGCTCACTTTGTGTTTCCATGTCTCATCTTGGTAATTCTCTTAATAGTCAAATCTTTTTCATTATTATTATATCTGCTATGGGAATCTGTGATCAGTAATTTTTGATGTTACTATTGTAATTGTTTTGGAGCATCACAAACTGCACCCAAATAAGATGGCGCATTTAATCAATAAATGTGTGTTCTGACTGCTCCACCGACTGCCTATTCCCCCATCTCCCTCCCTCTCCTCTGGCCTCCCTATTTCCTGAGACACAATAGTATTAAAATTAGGCCAATTGATAACACAACAATAGCCTCTAAGTGTTCAAGAGAAAGGAAGAATTGTGTATTTCTCATTTTAAATCAAAAGCTTGAAATGATTAAGCTTAGTGAGGAAGGCATGTCAAAAGCCAAGATAGGCCAAAAGGCAAGATAGGCCAACAGCTAGTCCTCTTGTACCGAAGAGTAAATTTGTGAAGGCAAAAGAAAAATTCTTAAAGGAAATTAAACGAGCACACAAATTATAAGAAAGTAAAACAGGCTTATTGTTTATATGAAGAACGTTTTAACGGTCTGGATAGAACGTCCAACCAGCCACAACATTTCCTTAAGACCAGAACAAGACCCTGCCTTTCTTCAATTCTTTGAAAGCTAAGAAAGATGAGGAAGCTGCAAAAGAGATGTCTGAATCTAGCAGAGATTGGTTCATGAGGTTTAAGGATAAAAGCCATCTTCATAACATAAAATTGAAAGGAGAAGCAGCAAGTGCTGATGTAGAAGCTGTAACAAGCTAACCAGAAGATCTAGCTAAGATCACTGATGGAGTTGACTACACCAGACCATGATTTTCAATGTATACAAAACAGCTTTACATTGGAAGTGGATGTCATCTGAGACTTTCACATGTAGAGAGAAGTCAATGCCCGCCTTCAAACCTTTAAAGGACAGACTGATCCTCTTATTAGAGGATAATGCAGCTGGTGACTTTATAAGTTGAAGTCAATGCTTATTTATCATTCTAAAAATCCTAAGGTCCTTAAATATTATGCTAAATATACTCTGCTTGTGTTTTATAAATGAAATAACAAAGTCTGGATAACAGCACATCTGTTTATAGCATGATTTAATGAATATTTTTAGCCTGCTGTTGAGACCTACTGCTCAGAAAAAGATTTCTGTCGAAAGATTATTGCTCATTGACAATTCACCTGTTTATCCAAGAGCTTTGATGATGATGTACAAAACTATTAGTGTTGTTTTCATGCCTACTAACACAACATCCATTCTGCAGTCCATGGGTCAAGCAGTAGGTTCAACTTTCAAGTCTTCTTCTTTAAAAAATACATTTTGTAAGGCTCTAGCTGCAATAGATAGCAATACCTCTCATGGATCTGAGCAGAGTAAATTGTAAACCTTCTGGGAAGAATTCACCGTTACAGATGCCATGAATAACTTTTGTGATTCATGAGAGGAGATCAAAATATCAACATTAACAGGAGTTTGGAAGAAGTTGATTCCAACCCTTATGGATGCCTTTGAGAGGTTCAAGACTTCAGTGGAGGAAATAACTGCAGATGTGGTCGAAATAGCAAAAGAACTAGAATTAGAAGCCAAGTCTGAAGATGTGACTGTACGGTGTCAATCTCATGATAAAACTTGAACAGATGAAGAGTTATTTCTTACAAATGAGCAAAGAAAGTGGTTTCTTGAGATGGAATCTACTCATAGTGAAGATGCTGTGAACATTGTCGAAATGATAGCAGAGGATTAAGAATATTACATAAACAGTTGACAAAACATTGGCAGATTTTGAGAGGATCGACTTCGATTTTAAAAGAACCTACACTGTGGGGAAAATGCTATCAAATAGCATCACATACTACAGAGAAATCTTTCATGGAAAAAACAGTCAATCAAAATGGCAAACTTCACCACTGTCTTATTTGAGAAATTGCCATAGCCACCTCAACCTTCAGCAATCACCAACCTGGTTAGTCAGCAACAATTAACACTGAGGCATGACCCTCTGCCAGCAAAAAAGATTATGACTTTCTGAAGACTCAGATGATCTTTAGCATTTTTTACCAATAAATTTTTTTAATTGTTACATATTTTTTTAGACATAGTACTATTACACGCTTAATAGACTATAGTATAGTGCAAACATATTTTTTATATGCACTGGGAAACCAAAAAAATTGTGTGAGTTGCTTTATTGCTGTATTTGCTTTATTAAGGTAATCTGGAACTGAACCTGCAATATCTTCATTGTATGTCTGTAGCCTCTTCTAACTGTAGCCTGTGAAATACTAGAAGTGCGTCATCACAGTGAGCAAATAATACATCTTTATCTGAATCCGTACTGTGTGAAGAGGAAATTCTGCACGTTTTTGGATGCATCTTCTTTGGATTTGCTAATAAGCTGAGTATGCAGAACTGAGAGGATTCTTTGCTCTTTCAATTCTCTTGGCAGATCTGCTTCTCTAAACGGAGCCCTCAACATTGAGTAACAATTGGTACCTGAAAAATATTACTTAGAGTGAATTCACCTAAAATTAAAAATAATTTTTTGTTTATTATTTGTTTTATAAATAAAAATTACAATTTTACTTTAGAAAACCTGTCTGAAAAATTACATTCCTTAGTGTGGGCCTGTTTTAGTCTTTACTGGTAGGACTTTTTTTGAGATGCAATGGAACTTTTATATTTCTAATAGTTTCAGTGAAACTACCTGCAATATATCCAATTCAAGTTGATTTCCTTTTTTAATTATCTCAATTACCACAAATTGATGCTAGATCTTAATCATCCTTCAGACAAAGAATGATCTCATTAACTTGTTCTTATTAATTTTATATAATTTCTGTGCTACCAACTTCCAATAGGGATTTCAGTTTGTCATACTATTCTTTCATGAGCTCCCCACCACCACCACTCTCAGTAACTATTGTGTATTTCTGGTTGTTTGTAGTCATACCAAACTTTCTCTATGTTCCTGAATGTGTCCTGTCTGTGTATTGTATATGCTACTGCTTGCTGCAAATGTTCTTCCTCCTTATCTCATCCTCCATCCCCTCTTTTTCCTTCTTAACTCTGCCACATCCAACTTTCCCATTTTATAATTGTTTCCAGAAAACTTTCTGTGATCATTTCCCACTCACCATTTTGGGTAACTTGGCCACCCATTTTCTTTCTCAGATCCTTCTTGTATCATCTACTATACTCTATTTTGACTGTTTAATTGCTTATCTCCCCCCAAATAAACGGCAAGCTGTCTGCAAGAAGAAACTAACAGTTTGAGACTGATATCTCATCACGTGCCATTGAGCCTTGCTTGGGGTATTTGTTCAACAAATATTTGCTAATTAAATGAATGAAGGCATTGCTCACTCTGTACCCGCATCCCTTCCCCAATGAAATGCTATAAGTCTTAATATATCAGATAAAAAAAATCTTCTAAAGACAGTAATCATCTAAATAAACATGTTAAAGCAGGCAGGCACATAGTAGAGGCTCAAAAATACTTCCTGAATTAAATCAAAATGGAACTTCTGCATCAGGCTGATTTTCTACCCATGTATAAGTTTTTCAGGTGTTGGTATCAGAACAATTCCAATATACTCTTCAGATTTAGAAATTATAGTTGCTTTACTGGTTGCATAGAATCAGAAGTTAAATGAAGAGGAATGAATGATTTGTCTTTTGCAAGGTTAGAATTTTAAATTTTACAAAGGCATTTACTTGTTCAATAGATTGTTTTCCACTGAAGTAATGTCAAGTAGAAAGTTACAGGGAGATAGGATGGTTTCACAGTAAAGGGTTAATACATTGGTGAGTGTGAATTACTTAATTTTTTTGCACTTGTCTCTTTGTCTGAAAGATCCCCGTCCAGTGGATCAATTTGTCATCAAGAAGGTAATCTATATTTACTTTGCGGCAGGTATTGTAGCTCTTAACTCGGCATTTAGCTGATTCAGCTCCTACCCAGACTACTTTGACCTCAGAAATATTCCCTGCTAACTGTCCTCCTGTTCACTCCAATTTGTACTGCCCGAATGCTTACTGCTGAGTGTCCCTCTGGCCATTTTGAAAGGTGTTTCATCACACTACAATAAACGTGAAATACTGATGCACTCAAAACGGCACACACACACACAAAAGGCAGCTGGATATCGACATAGAACTGGACAGGAGCATTTATTCCACTTTACTCTTATACTATTGTCTACCTTTGGCAAAGGAAGACTGTAAGTGTCCTCAATGGTCTATGCCGATCAATACTACATGGGAGTTAAATTAGACCTCAAGTCAAGCACACATCTATGTTGGCTGAGATACCTTCAACCTAAAATCCCTGGAAAATTTACATTTTTCCACTAAGTTAACCAGTAATAGAGTGAAATGAGTGAGAAAAAAGCAGCTGTCTAGTTTGTGTCTTGTATCCCTTTCAAACAAACCTCCTCTGATTTTTAGCCTCTGTAGGTATATTACAGTAAGAAGCCTAACAGTCTTTCAACTTCTCAGCTTAGAAACATTGCTGATTTAATGACAAACATTCACACAGGAAGATAAAACATCAAAACATCAAATCTTGAGAATCTGAGAAATTCTCTGATTTCTTATCAATCATTCCTATATGCCCTACCCAGTGCAAAAATGTCTTCTAAATCCTGAAAACGCACTGGAAAACAGATGTACTTTTTAATGACAGAAACATTCGCCTATGAATTAGTTGTTAACTGTGAGTTGCTGAGTCAAAGGTAAATATAGATGAAGTAGACAATTTGTAACTCTCAAATTAGTATTTCTTCAATAATTTTGGTTGTTTGCAATTTTCACACATTATCTGGAAAGTGTTTTGTTCTATCTACAAACTACACTATTTATCTTAAAAATTTTCCCATTCTGTGTGTTGTAATTTTTGTAATCGGTCTATTTTTATGCTTCAGGGTGTCCTGTTTACATCCATGCAGTATTCTAATGTCTCCACATACAACAGAAGTATTCCAAACTACAGATCAAGTCTCCATGTAAAACGAACATTACAAGAAGAATTTTGCCCTAACTTCAGATAATCAGAGTCAGTTTCTTCTGGTCATGCTGACTAGGAATAAAACAGGCCACCAAGTGGGTCAAATTTCTTAGAGTGGAAAAAAAATATAAAACATTGTATTGCAATAACCCTGGCAACTGATCTAATAGGACCGTTAATGAAGAATTCTTGACAAAATTGGCATACATTTTTAAGATCAAAACAATAAGGTGAAGCTATTTAAAACTGACTCAGTAGATTATTTTCTGTAGTGAGTGGGTCAATGTTTAACAACCAGCTCTTGGAATGGGGGGGCAGATTTGTGGTGTTTTTCAATTTCTATGGTATGAGTATATCCTCTCATGTCTGATTTTAATCTCCCAAAGTGATGTCACTAAAGGAGAATCGGGAAGAAATGCACACAGATCTCATGTGCTGGTATGTACTGGCTATAGCTCACACTAGTTATCTTGCCAACTCAACTTCCCAACTCCTGCTTTATACTGAGAAATGGGAAAACAGCACCGTGAAATTCACGAAAAACCTTTAATTAAAACTGCTATTGGCCAGGCGTGGTGGCTCACGCCTGTAATCCTAGCACTCTGGGAGGCCAAGGTGGGAGGATAGCTTGAGCTCAGGAGTTCAAGACCAGCCTGAGCAAGGGCAAGACCCCATCTCTAATATAAATAGAAAGAAATTAGCCAAACAACTAAAAATAGAAAAAATTAGCCAGGCACAGTGGCATGTGCCTGTAGTCCCAGCTACCTGGGAAGCTGAGGCAGTAGGATTGTTTGAGCCCAGGAGTTTGAGGTTGCTGTGAGCTAGGCTGACACCACGGCACTCTAGCCCGGGCAACAGAGTGAGACTCTGTCTCAAAAAAAAAAAAAAAACAAAAACAAAAACAAAAAAACTTCTATGAAATGCTGGCTTGCTCTCTTTTAACCCATACTCTTTAGCTAAACAATAGCAACAACATTTTCTTTTATTTTAAACTTCCCAATATTTTTACATTTGTTTTATTTGCCCCTCTTTATATTTGAGGATAGTGAACTCGGTTTTTCTCACTGAATTATGATCCGGCAGTATTTGACTGACTTAAGAATAAACATATAATCTATACCAGTTGAGTGTTTACTATATGCAAAGTACTGTTTTATATGTATTTGTCCCCAGAAATTCACATGGCTATCGTCTTCCCCTCACTAATGTCTCTATTTAAATATAACTTTCTAAATTACGCTGACCCTAAGTACTCCATTTAAAATTGCCACTAATCCTTTTGGTACTTTTAACCCCTCTCACATTGCTTTCATTATTTTCCCTAGCGCTTATACCTTCTCGAATTACTAAAAATTTTACTTATTCATTTTGTTAATTGTAAACTATCACTCTCTCCTCCACTGGAAAGCATAAACTCTTTTAGCATAGTGTTTTTATTTGTTTTGTTCACTTATGTCTCCTCAGTATCTAGAACAGTGCCTGCTATATAGTAGATAATCGATGAGCATTTGTTAAATGAATGAGATGATCTCCAATGTCTGATCAGAATACAAATCTTCTAATGCTTAGGAACAATTTTTCTAGCAGTATTGGATACTTAGTTGATTCAGAAGAGATTATGGTGTCTTACTCAGCAAAAGCTTTTAAAAATAGCTTAGATTCTCCTGAAATGGTTTACATATTGTCCCACTTAAAATGCAAACATAGTCTAGGTCAGTGATTTTTAAGGATCTTAGAGGTTTCTCAAAGACCTCAAAAACAGGGGAAAATAAGGGGCCAACTGAACAGAGCTCAGGTCTCTTCCCTTGGATTCCTGCAGAGGACAGATACTGCCTTTCTCAGCTTCTGAATGTGTGTGGCGAGGGCAGCAGGAAGTGGCAGGGGTGAGGCTATAACATAACATTTTATTTGAATAAAAGAGCTCGACTTTTATTTAATCCAAGTACATCTCCTAGAATGACAGGTACCTGGAAAACACTACTTTATATTAACCCCAGCTTAAAATCCCATGTTTTACCTTCTTCGTTTCTAATTATCTAAGTTCTCACAATTAGTTAATAAACAGAGAAACATACCTTTCTTCCTTTTAAAGTGGATGACGAAATGTCCTTTTATAAAATATCACCTAGCAGGCAGGTGCCATAATCTTTAAGTAAACTCTTCTTCATTTTTCTAATATAGGAAATGCGTCTATGATGCACTTGTCCGTAGCATTTAAAAAATGGTTTAGAAAGAAACCGTATATAAGATCTCAGAGGATAGGTTTTAAAAGACAGTATTAAAAAAAAAGAAAAAAAAAAAACTAAACTAAACAATCTACTACTAGATTGTTCCATGCTTCAAACTAGTACGGAAGGAAGTAATTTTGAAATATGAAGCAGGTAGAGCCCACTGCCTTCCCCTCCCAAGCAATTTGAATTCAATTTGTGGCAGAAAGTGCAGCCTCTCCTGGATCAATAGCGTGCATTCAGCACGGCTGACACACCACACCTGATCCACAGCCAACCTGGCTGGGGACCTATTAGTCATACCTGAGGGACTCTCCCAAGCTTTTATCTGCCAGTACATCTCCTAGGATTACAGGTACTTGAGGCTAATTAGGTCTGCTCTATTACCTGCCATGAAGGCCCTCTGTTTCTACAACATCCCGTTTACCTTCCAATTTCAAGGAGATAATCAGGGAGCCACGGTGCACTAAAGGTAAAATGATAGCCTTGCATACACCCCTGGCCGCCTTTATCTGTTAATACCATGCACGGGCGCACACGCCTGCCACACATATGCACACACACGGCACTGGAGGGCTAGGAAGATAATAGCCGGTCTGACCTATAACAATTTTACCTTGTTTGCTTTGTTGCTTTTCCTCAGAAGTCAGTCCCCCTTCCAATGTAATTAGGTAATTAGAGCTAAAGACTATAAACAAATAGAGATTTGTCCCCTCCCCCAGAGCTCTAAAGTCAAGCCTCTTAAACGCTGAGCCTTTGGAAGCCTACACCGCGCTGACACACGGAGGCAGACCTGAGGCGTGGAAAGCTTGTCACGTTCCTGACTCACCTCTCTTCTTCCTAGATTCGGTAAGCAAAGGACATACCTGTAGAGAGCAGGATCTGGCCTTCATTTTGCATTTATTCAAGTTTTAGAAGATAAAGAGGTTTTTTTCCCCCCTTCAAATTAGCATTTTATTTAATTGTATGGCATATTTATGATACCACAACAAATCGAGACTGTGGATCAAAACAGACCCTTTGAAAATATTTACACGCCTCCGTAACTATCCATTCTTTGGGCAGCCTCCTTGCTTATTACATGTGCTAATTCCAGAACGATTAAATTTTAGTAGAGGTAGGATACTTAAGGAGTATGTTCTATTATGATGCAGTTCTGTGAGGCCAAACCAAGCAGGTTTTACCCAACTCATAGGGGAAACGAGGACGTCAGCACAGAGTGTGTGGGTCCACTGTACTCTTTGGGCAGAAATGTACCTGCAAGGACAACAGCAATTAGCAATATTGTGTGTTCTGGCTTTGCTGACCCTTTTTTCATTAGAAAACATCAAAGACATTTCTCTCTGGAGAAATTTCATGGTCCCCCTGTATGTGCTTGATTTTGACCACTGTTTTGTGCTTCCTTTCATTCTGTTCTATGTCCAGCTCCAAACCCACAGTACTCTCTTTAAAGGGATTTCTTGTCGGCTGCAGGAGCGGCAGCATAAGTCAGGAGTTGCATGTTCAAATTTCTGCAAGCACCAGGCAGGCGACATGGGTTGTAGGGCAAGTCGTAGGATTATTGTGTAATGCTTTGCAGACTAATTTTTCCCACTCTTTTTAATTCAATTTTTTTGAAATATTTGTTGATTCACATGCAGATGTAAAAAATAAGGCATAGAAATCTCATGTACGCTTTAGCCAGTATTCCCCAACAGTAACATCTTGCGAAACTATATTATAACATCACAATCAGGACATCGATATTGATACAGTCTGTCATTCTTATTCTCATTTCCCCCAGTTTCCACATACTCACATGTATGTGTTTGTGTGTATTTTGTTCTACACAATTTTATCACATGTGTAGGTTTGTGTATCCACTTCCACAGTGAAGTCAAGATACAAAACTGTTCAATCACCCCAAATATCCCTCATGTTGACCTTTTTAAGATTCACAATGTGTAAAATCTGAACACACAGAAAACTAAGAGAAATACATGATTTTTATGTTTATTTTTTCCAGCTTTACTGAGGTATGATTGACAAATTAAAAATATATGAATGTACATATTTAAAGTGCACAACATGTTGATTTGATATATGTATATGCTGTGAAATGATTACCATATTCAAGCTAATTAACATACCCATCAACTCACATAGTTACCTTTTTTTAATAAGAACATTTAAGATCTATTCTCTTAGTAAAATTTCAAGCATACAACACAGTATTATCAACTATAGTTACCATGCTGCACATTAAACCTTCCAAACTTTATCTTATAAACTTAAAAGTTTCTAACTTTTGACCAACATCTCCCCATTACCCCCACACCCCAGGCACTGGTATCTACCTTTCTACTCTCTGTTTCTGTGAGTTCAACTTTTTGAGAATCCACAAGTAAGTGATCTCATGCAGTATTTGTCTTTCTGTGACTGGAAAATTTCATGTAACACAATATCCTTCATCCGTGTTGTTGCAAATGGCAGGATTTCCTTCTTCTTTGGTTAAGTCTGAATGATACTCCATTGTATATGTATATACAATGGAACGTATATGTATATACATATACAATGGAAAAAATACACATATCTATCTCTCTCTCCATATCTTGGCTATGCCATGCAAAATGCTGCAGTGAACATATGAGTGCAGATATCTCTTTCATAAAACTGATTTTATTTCCTTTGGATATATACCTCAAAGTGGGATTGCTGGATCATAATGGTATTCTATTTTTAACTTTTTGAATAACTTCCATACCGTTTTTCATTACATCCCCACCAATAATGTTTAAGTTATTTTTTCTCCACCTCCTTGTCAACATTTATTATATTTTGACTTTTTGATAATAGCCTTCCTAAGAAGTGTGAGGTGACATGGCATCGTGGTTTTGATTTGCATCCCCCTGATGATTAGTGATACTTAATGATGCTGAGTACCTTTTCATTTACCTGTTGGCCGTTTGTTATGTCTTTTTTTGAAAAATGTCTTTGTCCATTTTTAATTATTATTTTTTCTTTTTATCTTGTTTGTTTTGCTGTTGGGTTGTATGAGTTGCTTGTATATTTTGGATATTAACAACTTATAGGATATATGATTTGTGAATATTTTTTGCCATTCCATAGGTTGCCTTTTCATTCTGTTGATGGTTTCTTTTGCTGTGTAGAAGCCTTTAAAGTTGATGTTGTCCCACTTGTTTATTTTTGCTTTTATTTGTGCTTTTGATATCATATTCACAAAATCATTGTTGAGAGCAATGTCAAGGAGCTTTCCCCCTGTGTGTTCTTATAGGAGCTTTACAGTTTCAGGTCTTAAATTTATGTTTGTAATCCATTTTGAGTTGATTTTTGTGTAAGTTAAGTGTCTAATTTTATTCTTTTGCATGTTTTCCCAACAATATTTACTGAGGGGATTATCCTTTTCCCATTGTGCATTCTTGATGCTTTCGTCAAACTTTAGTTGACCATATATGTGTGGGTTTATTTCTAAGCTCTCTATTCTGTTATGTTTTTCTAAGTGTTTGTTTTCACACCGGTACCATACAGTTTTGATTACTGTCACGTAGTGGGTTAATTTAAAATCAGGAAGTGTGATGGCTCCAGCTTTGTTTTTTTTGCTCATAATTGCTTTAGCTATTAAATATTTGAGGCCTTTTGTTATTCCTTACAAATATTTGGATTTTTTTTCCTATTTAAGTAAAAAATGCCAGTGGAATTTTGATAGGGATTACATTGAATTTGTAGATCATTTTGGGCACAATGGACATGTTAACAATATTAATTCCTCTAATCCATGAGCACAGAATATCTTTCCACTTATTTGTGACTTCTTCAACTTTTCATCAATATTTTATAGTTTTTAGTGTACAGATTTTTTTACCTCTTTGGATGATTTATTCCTATGTATTTTATTCTTTCTGGTGCTATTAGAAACGGGATTGTTTTCTTCATTTCTTTCTTAGATAGTGTATTGTTAGTGTGTGGAAATGCAACTGACTCTTGTATATTGATTTTGTAACCTAAAATTTTACTGAGTTTATTAGTTATTTGGCAGAATCTTTAGGGTTTTCTATAAATAAGATCATGTCATCTGCAAACAGAGACATTTTTACTTGCTCTTTTCCAATTTGGATGCCTTTTATTTCTTTTACTTGCATAACTACTTGATAGTAGACACCCTTGCCTTGTTTCTGATCTCAGAAAAAAAATTCAGCATTTCACCATTGAGTATGATGTTAGCTGTGGGCTTGTCTTACATAGTCTTTACTATGTTGAGGTACATCCCTTCTATACCTAATTTGTTAATTTTTATTATGAAAGTATGTTGAACCTTGTCAAATGCTTTTTCTGCATGTATTCAGATGATTGTATATTTTTATCTTTTATTCTGTTAATGTAGTATATAGCACAACTTTGTATATGTCAAGCCATTCTTGTATCCCGGCTATACATCCCACTTGATCATGGTAAATGGTACATTTAGTGTGCACCGAGTTCAGTTTTGTAGTATGTTGAGGATTTTTACATCTGTGTTCATCAAAGATATCATGCAGTATTTTTTTCTTGTAGTATCTTTGTCTGGTTTTGTTATCAGGCTAATGCCAACCCTGTAAAATGAGTTTGAAAGCATTTCCTCCTATTTAATTTTTTGGAAGGATGTGAGAAGGATTCGTATGAACTTTTGAAATGTTTAGTAGAATTTACCAGTGAAGACATCAGGTCCTGGGTTTTCCTTTATTGGGAGTTTTTTGATTACTAATTCAACCTGTCCCCATAATTGGTCTCTTCAGATTTTCTTTTTCTTCATGATTTTGACTTGGTATAAACACAGATGTTTCTAAGAATTTATCCATTTCTTCTAGGTTATCCAATTTATTTATGCAAAGCTGCTATTAGTAGTCTCTTATATTCCTTCATTTTTGTGGTATTAGTTGTAATGTCTTCTTTCTCATTATGATTATATTTATTTGTGTCTTCTCTTATTTTTTTCTTTATTATTCTACCTAAACATTTGTCAATTTTGTTTATCTTTTCAAAAAACCAACTCATGTTTTTAAAAATATTTTATATTGTTTTCCCACTCTTTATATCATTTATTTCTACTCCGATCTGTTATTTCCTTCTTTCTGCTAAATTTCAGCTTAGTTTTTTCTTTTTTTTTTTCTAGATTCTTAAGGCTTAAAGTTAGGTTTTTAAATTTGAGATCTTATTTTTCTTAATGTAGGCACATTTATCACTATAGGCTTCCCACTTTGAATGTTTTTTGATACATTTCATAAGTTTTTTTATATTGTGTTTCCATTTTCATTTTTCTCAAGATTTTTAATTTCTCTTTTGTTTTATGACCTATTGGTTGTTCAGGAGTATGTTGTTTAATTTCCACATATTTTTGAATTTTCTAGTTTTCTTTTTATTATTTATGCTTAGTGTCATGTCATTATGGCTTGAAAAGATATTTTTTATGATTTCAATTTTCTTAAATTTGTTAAGACTTGTTATGTGGCCTAATATGTGGTCTATTCGGGAGAGTGTTCTGTGTGTGCTTGAGAAGATTTGTTGCTAGGGATGTAACATTCTGTATATATCGGTAAGGTCCATTTGGTCTAAGTATAGTTCAAGTCCAATTTTTTTTTCTTATTGATTTCTCTAGATGATCCATTGTTGCAAGTAGGATGTTGAAGTCCCCAATTATTATTGTATTGCTGTCTATTTCTCCCATCAAATTTGTTAACATTTGCATTATATGTTTATGTGCTTTGATGTTGTGTGCATATATATTAAAAATCATTACATTCTCTTGATGAATTGACATCTTTATCACTGTATAATGACTTTCTTTGTCTCATGGGACAGTTTTTTACTTAAAGTCCATTTTATCTAATATAAGTGTGGCTATTCTCTGTTCAACTTTGATTTCTATTTGCATGGATTATATGTTTTCTTCACTTTACTTTCATCTTATATAGGTCCTTAAAGCTAAAGTTAATCTCTTGTAGGTAGCATATTGCTGAGTCTTATTTTTTTTAAACTTTTTCAGCCATTCTAATTTCTATTATAAAATTTAGTACATTTTCATTTAAAGTAATTATTGATAGGTAAGAACTTAACATTGCCTTTTGTTAGTTGTTTTCTGGCTATGTTTTATTTCTTCTTTTTCCCCCTTTCTTTCTCTCTTGCTGACTTTCGTTGTGATTTGATGATCTTCTATGGTAGTTTGCTTTGTTTCCTTTCTCCTTGTCTTTTGTGTTGCTACTGTGGTTTGTTGCTTTGTAATTACCATGGGGCTGACATAAAATATCTTATTGTTACAGTTACCTATTTTAGGGTGATAACAATTTTATTCTGATCACATAAAAGCCTCTAAACTTTTACCTCCTCTCCCAACATTTTATGTTATGTTGTCACATTTTACCTTGTGTACCAAGTAAAAAATTATTGTAGGTGTATTTATTTTAATATATTTTTCTTTTAACTTTTATGTTAGTTAAAATTAAGGTATATACCACAGTTACATTATTCAAATACTCTGATTTTGACTAAATACTTAACCTTTACAATGAATTTTATACTTTTATATGCTGTCATGTGATCAATTAGCATTCTTTGATTTCAGCTTGAAGAACTCCCTTTAGCATGTCTTATAAAGCAGGTCTAGTAGTAATGATTCTCTTAGCTTTTGATTTTCCAGAAAAGTCTTTATCTCTTCTTGTTTCTTAAGAACAATTTCTCCAGGTAAAGTATTTTTTGTCAACAGTTTCTTTTTTTCTTTCAATGCTTTGAGTATATCATCCCAGTCTCTCCTGGCCTGCAAGGTTTCTGCTGAGAAATTCACTGAGTGTTTAATTGGTGCAGGAGGGGTTACTTTATATATGACAAGTCTCATCTCTTGCTACTTTCAAAATTTTCTAATTTTTGAAATTAGATTATAATATATTGTCAGTGAAGTTTTCTTTGGGTTTCACTTGTTTGGGAATTTTTAAGCCTCATGTGCCTGGATGTTTTTATCTTTCCCAAGAATTGGAAACTTTTTAGCCACTATTTCTTTAAATAAAGTTTCTTCCTTTTTCTCTCTTTCTTCTCCTTATGGAAGTCCCATATGTGTATATCATATCCTTGCCTTTGATAGTGTCCCATAAATCCCACAAGATTTCTTCATTTCTTTTCCTTTTATTATTTTTTTTTTACCCCCGACTGAATAATTTCAAATGACCTATCTTCAAGTTTGCAGATTCTTTTTTTTCTGCTTGTCAAGTCTGCTATTGAAACTCTCTATTGCACTTTTAATTTTATTCATTATATTTTTCAACTCCATAATTTCTGGGGGTTTTGGGGGTTTAATTTCTATCTCTTTGTTTAACTAGTTTTGTACATGTATTGTTTCCTTGATTTCATTGAGTCGTCTATTTCTGCTGTGTTGTAGCTCACAGATCTTCATTAAAACAATTATTTTACATTCTTTGTCAGTCAATTCCTAGATCTCCATTTCTTTGGGTTTATAAAAATTTGTGTTTTGTTTATGGTACCATGTTTCTTTGGGTTTTCATGTTCCTTGAAGTTTTGTGTTGTTATCTTCACATAAGAAGTAGTCTCCTCCTCCAGTCTGTATTGATTGGCCCAGAAGAGAAAAACAGATTTACTAGTCAGCCTGGCTAGAGATTCTGAGGCTCCTTCAGATGTTTTTATAGATGTGCTCACTCCACCTTTCTTGCTCCTCTTGGGTTCCCTCTTCAGTGGGATTCTTAGGATTATATGCCTTCTCTTGATTCTGCAAAGCTAGCGTGGGTGCTATGAGTCTCTCATTTGTTTTTTCTAGGGTAGTGGCCTAAAGTGTTCAAGTTTGTACGCCTTCTCCCAATCCCATAGAATCTAGCTGGCTATCTGCACATGGCTGTGAGCCATCTACAAAGACTCATGTGCCATCCAGGGTGCAATGTGTGCAGAGCCAGCCATGGGGTGAGGAAGTGGGGATAAGGGTATTGGAGTGTTAAGGGCACCTGTAGGCCAGTTGAGGGGGCTCACAGATGAGGAGTCCCATGCCACTTAATGAGTCAGCCTCCTGCTGGTTTCCAAGAAGTGATAATCAGTATACATAGCCCTCTGTTGAGTTCTGAGCTTTGGTTGCTATGAATACCTGCCTCTCTTCCCTGCTCTCAGCCTCTCTCAGCCACCTGACTACTTGACTGTGCTGATCCCCTCAGTATTCTAGGTGGATTGAGAAAGAAATGGGTCTCTTAGGCAGCATTTCATATAGCTGGCAGAGCTAGGCACCCATTTTCTCCTGTGAGAGGAATCATGAGCCAAGTGGAATCTCTCTTAGCACTCAGCTGTGAGGCCTTGTGAGAGTGGTTAAATGGACAAAGTAAAGCTGCTCTTTTTACCCTCTTCCAAGTATTTATTTTGAAATTTTTTTCTTAAAAGTGTATTGGAACTTCTCTGCTTAACTCCTGGACTCCTACAGAGGTGTTCTGGTGTGGTTGTCAAAATCAGGGCACTGCAGGAGATGATGATTTAAAAAAAACAAAAAATCTCCTATTCTCCTTGTTGATGTCACTTGCTTCAGGATGCAAAGTAATATTCTCTTCCTCATAGCATATTCCTTCTTTCATAGAAAAGACTGGAATAATAATACCAGCCAGTGCTTTTACTCTCTTCCCCTGGGATGTCTGTATTTTAAAAAAAAGATCAAAGCAATATGGGAAAAAAGTTCGATTAAATTGAATGGTAGAATTCCAGATAGCATTTGATCCTTTCCTTTGAGCAAAAGACCCTTACGATGCCTGAAACCCAATTACATAGCCTTGTGGCCTATTACAATCATTAGAAATAAGTGAACATTCCATAATTTTCATTTTTAATTTATTTACTTAGTTTATAATGTGAATAAGTAGCCCAAGACTTTACTGAGTTAGAATTTAGAGAAGGCTGGTTAGACAAATACCTTAAATCAACGTTCTGTATTCCAGATATCAAAATGATCAAGAAAACATGCAATAGTTATGTCTTTAGGTTTATCTGGAAGACAAGCATGCTATCAGTTAGTATCTGGAGTAAGGGGATCAAGCAATCTGCTAAAATGACTGTGGCCATAAAAAATTACATGAGTTCTTTCAAAGATAGGAAATATTAAGACATCCTTGGCTCCATTAAAGTGATGCTTTTGGAAGAGAAGTCATAATGCCAATATTAGCACACACTTTTATTTTTGGTTTGGTACACTACTTGCTCAGACCATCATAAAATATTAGAAAATGATCAAATCCCAGGACACATTAATGAACCTTCCTTCAGATTCCATGCCCGAATTTCCCCATGTTTCATAACATTCTGAAGTTTATAAACCTCAAGAGAGTGTATTAAGGGTCTTAATATTTTTCTTTAATATAAGATACCTAGAAACAAAAACCATCGTTTAATTTTTTTTCCACCTAAAGGCTCTTTGAAATACATAGCTTTGTTCACATATGAACTAATCTTATAAGAAATATTTGTTCTTTTTTGTTCATAATCTGGCCTTATGAGAAGGTTGAGGAAGAAGAAAAAGTTGCCTAAGGCATTTACAAACCTTACAGAGTATTTATTAAAAAGAAAAATACTAACAACTTTAATACCAATCCATCTAGCTCTTTTGCCATGCTGTGTCAACTCTCATGAGGGACCTGTAACTTAAGAAATTTAGGCACAAAGAGGCACAAAAGCAACTTTACAATGCAAAGAGCAAACCAGCCAAAGATATATTTTTCCTCATACATACTTGAGGGAAAAATCAAAAGCTTCAGAAAAATTGAATTTGCCTTTACAAAAGTCAATGAATGTTCAGTTTAGGTAATCCACTAAATATTTACAAAAATCAACATTTCTATAATATACATTTTATTATTATGAATTATATATATGATATCAGTAAGGTTACCAAACTAAGGAAATAAAGTCGGAAAGGTTTAAGTTTTAAAGGAAAAGGCATAGCACAACTTGCAGATTTAAGTAATATTTCATTACTTAATATTTTAGGGTTTTTTTTACGTTCTTGTTACAACTTAATTGCTGTCTAAAAAATGGAAGGTGAATTGAACCTGCCATTTGTCATGTCCATTTTATATTAAATCTCCTTGACTATCAGTCCAGTTAAATATACTAATAATTTTAAACTTGCCAAGCGAATAGGTGTTATTGTGGTTAAATTTTAAACAATTTTGTAAATTTATTATATTTAAATTTACTATTTTGTACTGAAATTTGTTTAAAATGCTATAAGTACCAAAGGCTTGAATTAAATGGCAATCAGTGTTGGCCATTCTGTAGGTGTCTGGAGAACCATTAAGGCTCCCACCTTGTAAAAAGGAGAAATTTAATTATTGAAGTGATAAAAGCATATTAGGTAAGAAGAGAACAGATATTAGTTTGGGTTCTGGCGTTATTCTTAACTTGCTCTGTTACACTAGATACATTTATTTGCTACTTTTTCTAATTTCTGAAATGGAAATGATATTTCCTACATATCTGAATAAATTATTCAAAGGAGCAAACAAGATACATGTACCTCGAAAAAATATAATGTAACATAAGTAGTTATATACAGATAGTACATCGAACACAGAGATGCCGTCTGTATAAGTGCAACTACAATTTGAAGAATCTAAACATTGTTTCTGCCTGTAAATGTAGAGTGCTGGAAAGAACATGCCCTACATCCCAATGACAACAAAAAATCAAGGCCAATAGCAAATGTATGCGTTTTTTCTTAAACCTTTTGGATTTCTGAGGTTTAGGAGTAAACAACTGGCACACAGTCTGAGAGTCAAGTACATGCAGGGAGAGATAAGACATGAGCTCTGGTTTACTAGGGCTAGATAAAGCCAGAAACCAGTAAGTAGAGTTCAGTTAGGGTTACTGGGGAATTGGTCGAGACTGAGTAGACTAATGAAAGAGTGTAAAATCCATGAGATCCTCAAATTTACACCTTCTTTCAAGCTTTTCTTCCATGAACCCCACTGAACGCTCACAGAAAATACTGGAGAAGAACTGAGAAAGTCCCTTTCACGGTGCATACTTGGGGTAGGAAGTCACAGTCACTATAGAAGGGGGATCAAACTCCTTTGGGATTCTTCTCCCCATCTCTTCCATGAAAAGAGAAACTTCAGGAAGATTAAATTTAATAGAGTTCAATTGATCAAAGAATGATTGATGACTATCAGGAGGATAATACCAAGAGTTTGGAGTGTTCTTAGCATGGGTCCCCATGAACCAAACCAACTAAAGTCAAGCATATCGGCCAGATAGGGTCTACTTGTTTCAACAAAGCAGCCTAGTCACTAATCCCCTATAAATGAATATCTATAATACCTAATGTATTTATACATTGTAGGGGTGAGGGAAATCTTGTCCTTTCCCCCGAAAGTTTGCTGAAAGATCAACTCACAATTAAGACGGCTTAACAAGAGAAAAGTTTATTTACCAATACCATGTGCATGGGAAGAAATCACATAGTGATTACCCAGTATTTCAATGCAATTCAGATATTTTTATACCTGTCTTTTTGGAGGGGAGGGGAATGAGGAGTACAGGTAATTCTGTTTAGGGGTAGCAAATGGTGCTAAGGAGGACAAATGGATGGGGAGACAGATAGGCTTGCAAATGATTCTCTTTGCAAATTAAATTAACCTGAGAGACAGGTATGGTGTTTAAAATAATTTGGGACGGGCCTGCTTGCATTCTTGATCATCTTTCCTGCAATATATTGAGATAGCAGGGAGAGGAGGGGAAGTCATTTGCCCCCTTTGATCTTTTGATCAGGTCAGTCCGGCTTACGTAGATAGACAGAAAGCCCCTTTCCAGGGCTTTGTTATCTTGAGAGGCCTGCACTTCAAAATAGTCTTTATACCAAGGAGTCATATTTTGTGGTGAAATTTCCTGAGCTCTTTCACCGTGTGAAACAAGTAGTGTCAGCAACTACACAAATTCTTCCTTGCTTACTCAGTAAGTAATCTACAACAATTTTATTATCTAGCACAACTTTAACAAGAGTATTTAAAGGCAGTTGCATAACCACAGTCTTTGCAGCAGAATCTGCCTATTATGAGGGATCAATTTTTAATCATTGCCTCATTTACTGTAAACCATGGAAAAAGAAACCTAACAAATCATGCTCATCCAGAAAAGTGAAGTCCTCCTGGCATTGTTTTTATTAACCTATGGCTATGACGTAGTTTAAGGGGAACAGACCAATGTTCTTTTTCTGATTGATAATGAAGCAACAAAGGTAGCATTAAAATTTCTCATGTATATTAGCCCTTTATGTTCCATCCAACAAGGCTTCATCTTGCCCACGTATAAAATTGGCTGCAAAATCCTCCATGAATAAAATTATACCCCATGGGTTCACATAAGACTTGTTTTCTGGTTTCATTGTTTATAAAGGCATAAGCAGGGGGGAAAAATAATTAAGAAAGGTAAGAGACATGACCACAGAGAATTCCTGACCTGTGATCTTGGGAAAGCTATCCACATCTAAGATGCTATCTGCTTATGGAGAAGAACTTTTCTTGTTAGCATTACTTTAAGGTTTCCAATGGGTATACAGTTCCAAGAGTGTGGAGGGGGCCTTCTGAGTTATGATATTATGAACTAAAGTTTTGAAGTCTTGAAGTTTTGCCGCAGTATTGATGGCAAGGGCAATTTTTCTCTAATGTTTCCAGAAGACCAAATATCCAGGTTCTATTGTGAAGGATTTGATTGTCCTCAGTCAGTGGGTCATGAAAAGCTTCCTTTACCTTGTGAAATACACTTTAGCATAATGCATTAAAGCCTTGTAGTATGTAGTCATATCAGAGTTTAGGAGCAGAAGATACATGAGGTTTTATTATTGGAAGCATAGGCCTTCCAGTGACTATACGGGGTCAACTTATACATTACACTGGAATTGGATCTGACTGTAATCAATCTGCAATACCTTTGACCAAGGCAATCCAGTTGACTCAGTTAGCCTACTCCTATTGTATCTGTAATGTCTTATTTAACTGTTTACAATTTATCCAGTGAAACAAGTATCTGTACCACTGGTGATTTCTCCAGAAATGCCCCATGGAGGAAAAGCATTTCCTAATAACTTTGTAGCTACTATTAGAGCTCAGCCTTCTTGCATGGGAAAGCTTCAATACAACCAGAAAACATGCATTAAAAATGGCAATTGAATGAAATCCCTACATAAATTTTTAAATGGCCCATCAGGAAGCACAAATATATCTAAAGTTTTGATTGTCTTCCCAGGCATACAGGTTTTACAAACTAAACATTAGTCATAAACCATTTTAGCAACTTAGAACAGTCACCACATCAATATTGTTGTGTATATACATATATATATATATATATATATATGTATAAATTGGATCATTTTATCTCCTCATATAGAGCTTTTTATTTTTTTTAGACAGAGTCTCACTCTGTTGCCCTGGCTGGAGTGTAGTGCTGTGATCATACCTCACTGCAGTCTTGAACTCCTGGACTCAAGTGATCCTCCTGCCTCTGCCTCCCAAGTAGCTAGGATTAAAGTGCACACTGCCATGCCTGGCTAATTTTTTTTAATTTTTTGGTAGAGATGGGAATTTGTTATGTTGCTCAGGATGGTCTCAAACTGGCTGGCATCAAGTGATCTTCTCACCTCGGCCTCCCAAATCACTGGGATTATACCTGGCCCCATGTAGAGCTTTTAATAATAGAAGCTTTAAGTACTCAGGTAAAAGCAGGCAGACATCCAGGTTCTCTATGAGTACATGCTTAACATTGAATTTATATCTTCCTAAATATCAATTTTGTTTCTCCAATTTAGGTGCATAGCACTCTTTATTAGATGGGTTATCAAAGGTAATTTGACTTGGAACATGGGGTTCATTCAAATTGCATTCCAGTACTGGATGAGTTATTGTAGAAATCTAGCAGAGTATTATCTTGGTATTCAATTTATTCTTGTCCCACTTGACAGGTTAGCAGATTTGTAAACCAGTCAGTCTCCATTCGCTAGAATTTTGGGAATTCTTATCCAGTCCAAATGATATAATACTACAGTTAGCAGGAATTTCTATTCAAGGGTGCTTGTAAGGGTTCTTACCATCCTTTCTATGAACTTTCTTGAAGGCACAACACTCTGGAGTTTTACTAGTTTGTAAAGAGATTGCAGAAATTGCATCACAATTAAGAAATTAACTGTGGAAATGACTTAAAATGGTCATAGTTAAGGATACAGTTGACAAGGAAATTTGGTTATTTCTGTGGCCTATAATAATCTAATATAATAACTATATGGCATTATATATATATATATGATAATATCAGAATTTTAGAAGTCTCATACAATTTTGGAGCATATATTAAGGACATATTCATAAAAATATAACTTAAAGAAGGGCAAACATTATTTCTTATTTGAAAATGCTTTCCATGTAATTTAACATATCAAATAAGCCTGTTTATTATCTTTTTTTCCGGGGTAGGGCGGGGATGCTGCAGGGCCCTCTAAGATCCTAAAGTTAGATTAAGGTCAAAAAAAATTTAATTTTGAATTTGAAATTTGATTTTTGGAAGCCTGTCAACTATGTTAGAGGTGTAAAATAATCAAAATGATATCACAGGTCACTGTAAAATAATAGTTATTCATTTAGCCAAAGTGGTAATTGGAAGATTTTAAAAAGCAAAAATGTTTATTCTTTGATAGAGAGGAGAGAGTTTTCCAAACAATCAAAAAACCTAATAATGGAAGCATGAGACAGAATCTGTCTCTCTTCTCCCCTTCCTTTTCTTTGCACTTTATTCAAAAGGTGAGCAAAAATATTTTGCTATCTCTTAATACTACAAAAAATTCTTGTTCGAAAGAGAAAACCAAATTTTACCTTTGTATTAGTGCATTATCAGTTCTAAGGCTAATGTAAATAAAAGCTTATAAACAAATCCATCCAATCTTAGTCAGCTTTTGACTACATAAGCTTTCCATTAACCTTTTATAATCTCTTACAATTTTTTTTCTATTTTTTCTCTTTCCAACCTTTTATATTTATTTAGTTTTATCTATATCTTTTTTATTATTTTTAATTTAAAACATACTAAGTAACTTCTAAACTAGACAATATTATTTTTTCTCAACACACTTTTTTATACCTTTATCATTTTTCTCACCAAAACTATGTCTCACTTTTCTTTATACACTCCATACAGAGTAATTTATCTTATAGCTAGTAGTTTTAGTAATATATATTAACTACAATTTTAACTATTACTAAACTGAATATCTGGTGAAAAGTCTAGTAATTTTGAAATGTTTTATATCACTATTTGTAGATGAAATAATGTTATAATTTTTTAGAAAGATGTTTATCCATTTGATTTATTAGCAGATCTAAATATATTTAGCTCTTCTATATCACATAAAAATAAGATGCCAAAGTATGTAAGTTTACATTTATGTTTAACAACTAATGTTTTAATATTTTACTTAGAAATGACTTAGGCATTTTATGATTGTCTATTACTTAATCTAACGTAAGATGACTTTTAGATTTTAAGTTATTGAAAATAATTTTGAAACTATGATGCAGGTACTCTCCCTAATGTCTTTCCCAAGCATTCAGGAACTCAAGTAGCCACTTGGTAACCAAGGATGGCTATGAAGGGCACAGTCCATCTGATTCATGAATTTACATACCAG
>RJWJ010002687.1:0-96615 GCA_004363605.1 Indri indri
AACAAGTGGGCAGGACCACCACTCCCCCATAGACTCTTCTAGTGATGGTTCAAGAGAGCTATAACCTGAAAGAGGTGATTTTTGTCTGGTGGTACTATAAAGAATTCGATCTCATAGTTATGCAATCAGTCCCCAAGTCCACCTTCAAATCACTCTTTTGTGGCTTCTTTTTCTCACTAAGGGCTCTTTTGTAGACTATTTTGTCCCCCCAAAATTCATATGTTGAAACCCTAAGCCCCAGTGGGATGGTATTAGGATGTGGGCCTTTGGGAGGTGATGAGGTCATGAGGGTGGAGCCCTTATGAATGTGATTAATCCCCTTATAAAAGGGATTCAGAGAGCACTCTTGCTCTTTCTACCACGCGAGGATAGAACGTGAAGTCGGCAGTCTTCAGCCCAGAAGAGGGCCCTCACCAGAAACCACTCGTGCTGGCACTCTGATCTCAGGCTTCCAGCCTCCAGAACTGTGAGAAATAAACATCTGTTGTCTATAGGCCACCCTATAGCAGCCGAACTGCTTTGTTACAGCAGCCCAAACTGACCCAGGCAGATTTTTTTATATTCAGTTAAACTAGATTTCACCTCAGCAAAGATGGCCTGGTGGCCAGGGTCCTCAGCCAGAGGCAGAGTGGCCAACAATTCCGGTTTGTTCTGGACTGACCTGCTTTTAGCACTTGAAAGTCTCATGTCCTGGGAAGCCTCTCAGTGCCAGGTAAAAACGAGGATGCTGGACCACGATCATGAAAGCCAAGACTATAAGCTACCTGGACTTTAGAGTGATACATGGAATTTGATTGATGAGGATAAAGTATAGAGAGGACTGAAAGTTAATTACAATTGATTAAGAGGAACCAGTGGAATATGTGCTGTGGATTAGGCAAAAGTTGCTTTCCCGGAATGTTCCGAATGAAGTGGAAAGGGTGCAACTTGACCTTCTGTCATTACAAAATTTCTGGCCTTGCAGATCCCACCTGTCAGGTGTCCACAATAACCAAAGTAGTTCCGCAGATTGGAGTGAATCGGGCTGGCATTTTGATGCCTTGCTATGAAAGGCAGCTGCATACACGCCGTTAATGAAAATGGCCTAATATGTTGCAGTTTCAGTTTTCCTGCAATCTAGGTTCCCTTTTACGTGTTCTATCTTTCGATGGTGAAATGAAGAACGATTCCTTCTCTGTGAGATATTAAAATAAAGCGGCTTGGACTTTAGTATTCTGTACAAGGAAAGGCTCACAAATTCAGTCACTGAGTTACAATCTAATATTAGATTGTATCATTTCAAGGCAATAAGGCTGTTCACAGCATTTTAAACACTTACCATGCTGTTTGGCAACACAGAAAATACATCAGTGTTATGTCTGCTGAGGTTAAGATTGCCAAACCACTAGAATTCACAAGGGGCATATATCTTCCTTGTAATAAAGACCATGGACCTGATTTAATCTCATTTTTAAAGCATTAGCAGTCAATAAACCAGTCACCACTAAAAGTTAACAGTCGGCTTTGCTTGGCAGAAAAAAAAGAATCTATTCTGTACCCTCAGGTGCAATGTGGAGCCCATTTAATATAATGTCCCTCTTCCATTTTTGCTTTCTCGGAGTGTCTTTTGATCAAAAGAAGTGTGGCAAATGAAATCTGTCTTCTATCAGTCAGCACATTTTATGCAACGATCTTGCCATGCACCATTCATCCTATTTTCTAGCAACTTCTCAAGTGCTCTTTAAACCCTGAGTGCACACTTGGCTGGAGAGGGAAGGAGAGTAAGAAAGATAAACGAAGGGCTACCATCCCATCCAACATCTTGTTACAAGTTGCAGTGTAAAAACTACTGACGATCGGTATTTCTGGTTATTTTGAGTTCTATCAGTAAAGAATGCTTGGGCTATTAAATTTCCATTTGAAAGCAACTTGACCATACTGGGTGAGACGTGGGAATTTCATTTTTACCCAATTAGCTCTAATCTAAAATGCTATACATTTTCTCTGCTGCGTATTCCTCTGTTCAGCCCTCTAGACTGAGAACAGCTTGAGGAGAGAAACAGAGCTGGATGTTATTTATCTACAAAGCTTCTCCTATCACCTCCTCCACTCTGTATCTAGCAAAGCATCCGTCCTGTCATATTTAGTAGTAGACAGTTGTCTTACCAGTGAAGACATGGGGCTTTATGCCATATATGGAGAGCTTTCAGCTGTTGTTATCGTCCTCTACCCCTTTCCTTCTTCTCTCCCCGCAACCCCTTCTTCCTCTTCTTCCTTCTTTATTGGACTTGAGCGGATTAGTTAAATTTACCTACATATGTATATACATAAACATATCCTTGATGGACTGAGTTATAATAATTTGCTTTATATCACAATAGTCCAGCATTAATTAAGTCTTGAAGACTTTGGGATTAGAAAGTGGGCTGTGCTGGGATATTCATATGCCACTTACAAAGAAAAGGCATGCACTCTTTTTCCTCTTTCCTTCTGGAACTCTTAATGTCAAGATGAACTTGCATCTGGCCAAGCACATCTCTGCTACTCCAGATGTTGCCAGCTCTCTGAGCCTCTGGATTTTCTTCTGTTCAACAGATGTAATAATAACCTATCTCCTAAGCCTGTGGTGACTTTTAAATAACATCTAGGATGCGAAGCTCTGGTGCAGAGTAGATTCTTATTCAAGGGCAGCAGTAGTATAAATAGACCTAAAGATAGCCATTATTGTGTTATTGCAATTATTATATTAAGAACTTTCAATATTCCCATGTGATAATGCAAGACACTTTTTTCTGGGGGTGGGGGGGAATGAAATATAGGCAACAAATCCTAAGCTTCACATATTAAAATCTTGGATCGGATATCTGTCTTTGCAATCTGTGAACATCAACTACCATGCCTGAATTGAGTCTTCAAAAAGTTTAATCCATGCAGTTTTTTGGCAAGCAGTGCCAAAATCCATCTGACTAAAAGAAATGTTTTTGACCAGTGTTGATCTACTATTATGTCCATGAAGCCAATTCAGTTTGTACTGACCAGACCAGGAGTTCTAGACGGAGCAACTACTGAAGTCATTTAAGGAACAGATGATAGGCATTCTTCTCAACCTCCTTAATCCTTTTTCAACTGAAAAATGTTTACTGAAGCTGGTTCATGAGAGTTAGCTGGCCTAGACTGGGGGTTTGGCCATAACTACACACCTCCTACAGGGGAAAAATTAATTCCAGTATGTAAGAAGACCAGATAACAATAGAGTTTCTGTGAATGATCACAAAAGTCCTATGTTATTTTATTTTTTCTGATACAGCTTTGACCACCCATCTACCCATCCACACACCTACCTACCCGCATAGCTACTTGCTACTCACTTGACCTGCAGGCTCTAAGCAGCACAGTTGGAATCTAAATGATACTTTTGCTTTTGTTTTCCAGAATATTATGGGGGTACAAACATTTTGGTTACACATAATGCCTTTGCCTCGCCCAAGCCAGAGCTACAAGCGTGCCCTTCCCCCATACAGTGCGCTCCACATCCATTAGTTGTGAGTTTACCCACCTCCACCATCCTCCTCCCACCTGACCAGCACCCAATGAATGTTACTACTGTATGTGCACATAAGTGTTGATCAGTTAGTACCAATTTGATGGCGAGTATATGTGGTGCTTGTTTTTCCATTCTTGTGATACCATTATAATTTGGATGTTTTCTTCTAAAATGAGAAGATTTTGCTATCATAGGTATGTATTTAATAATGATACATGATAAATCTCTCCTAAAGAACAGAGAGCATATAATTTGAAAAATAAGCTCATAAATAGTCTTTCTAGGAATATAATTTTTTTTTTTTTTTTTTTTTTATTTTTTTAAGTGGTTTTACAATTCAGGCCAAGTTTGCATTTTTTTTTTTTCCTTGCTTCTTGAAAATCAAGAAAATAAAAGGCCAACTAAATTGCATTTCCTTGAGTTGTTATTTCATTCAGGGGCATATTTTTTTCTTCCTTATTACAATAGATGTTTCAAGATGCAAATTGTCACTCTCTGCTTTTAAATAACACAGACATTATAATTAAAATTCCCCTGTGTTTAAAAAAAAAATAATTACTTACTTGAGGAGGTCTTTCAGTGGATTCTCTTCCAAAATGCCTCCCATTTAAATGAGTTATGAAATAATTAGTGAAAGCGTATTATGGTGAGAGAAGCTGGAATGAAGCATTTTGTGAAATGATAGCCTGACCTTTATGTTCTTACTTAAAAGAAAGCAGGGAAAAAAAAGAGCTTGTCTGAAGAGAAGGGAGAATAAACCATATTGCCTCAGGTCACTCAAATATTATATGAAGGAAACAGCAAGAAAAATGTTCATATTCCTTCTCTCTACAGGAGCAAATACAAGAATTTTGCCTAGAAGGTCAAGTTCATCCAGAGAAGCAGCTTGAAAACATATCCCAGAGTCCTTGAATATTTTTAAAATTCTATTTGGGAAGGTTCAGTTATAGAGCAAAGCTTTGCATTTTACACTGATAGGAATGTTGTTTATTTTCAAATGATGAGCAGGAGAATAAATTGTTCTGACTCCATATTTCTTAATGATCTTAATTATCCTCATTTAGCTCAATGTTCCTATTGTTTTGTGGTTAACACATGAGAGAGAAAGAAAATATAAGGAAGAAATGTGGTGTTTTAAGTAACTGCTGCATGTGTGCTAATCTTATCATTTTCCTTTGATTTTATTGCCAAATAAAACTGAATACAGTAACCACCAATATTGTCCCAATGCCTATTCCTCTATGTACCCCCTCCAACCCCAATTAAATAATTTCATTTTAAAGTGTAGGATTTTAGTTGGCGCCTTCCTATGTCAATTAACTCTGCAATATAATTAAAATAGAAATGTATTCCTAAAAAATATGCAGAGTGGAAAGACATCTTCTACATTATAAAAATTACAATAGAGAACTTGACAGGGCTTTTTACCGTAGAAACATCAACAAAATAACTTTTAAAAAAAACCTTCCAACCTTTCATTTCCTTTTCTTTGTTATGAATTCTAATTCATGTGACAATGGAAATAGCTAATTATTCATTCCAAATTTAATGAGTATCTTAAGAGCGCTGTTCTTTTATTCAACTCTTAAACTATCCAGAGTGCAATTTTGCCAGTACTGTAATGAAAATGAAGTAGTAATATCTAAAATAACTCAGTGATAGTAACCAAAAATCCTTTTCAATTTTAGAATACCTCTTTGGAATACAAAAACTTAATTTTCTTGATAAATGTCAGGCTAACAAAGATTTAAATCATAGTAATAATGTAGGGAAGAAAAAAGGAATATCTTTTTCTCACCCATCACAAGGATATGGCTGACACCTCTGTGACGAAAGACAGATTAACAAGAGAAAAGCATAAGAAATTTTTTTAACCAAAATTTTACATGACAAGGATCCTTCAGAAATGAAGACCCAAAGATTCAGGAAAAAGCTGTATTTTTATACTAAGTCTTATGAAAAAAGTGGATAGTTGTGAAGAAACATGAATGAATAAAAAGAGGAATGATCTAATGGTAATAAATTGGGGGAATTCAGCAAGGCTGTTCAGGTTCTTTTCTGTGTCTCTATGATATCCCTTCCCTCTAGGTATGAGGCAGGACTCCTGTCATCTGAGGATCTTATGACCTACTATTAGGGGAGATAAATCAGAGAATTTGTTTATGGATAGCTTTCATACAGAAAGACTGGAGAAGCTTGGAGAGTGACCTCCAAGATACCATATTTTGAGGTAACGTGTCCTAACCCCATCATTAATAGATAGATTAGATATCATTAAATTTCTTATTAAATAATGACTGATAATAACTTTAATAAAGCACTTTTATCTTTATGAATCTATCTCTGTGCTGATTTTTTCCTATTATGTTATATCCATGGTAAAATTTATTATTTAAATTCAACATTATATAAAGATTATTGAATTAAGATATTTATATTAGATAAGACATTTCTCTACAAAGTAAAGAGACATTCGAATCTACAGAGTTTTCTCAAACTGAATAAATTAGCAAGAGGAAATCATGGAAAATTTCAGTGCATACAGTACCTAAATCATCTTAAACTTTTTCTGTCTTGATCAGCAGTATACATAGATAAAAGTACTGAATACAATTAGTGAACACAATTACTCTTCTCCCTTTAAGAAGTTATTGTTAGTAGTCTGATTTTGTATTTTTAATCTATATTTATATAACAAGCAGTCTAATCCAATGATCATTTCTCCTAATTGTTAAATATGTCCTTTATTTGGTAGAGGTAAGAGTTAGAATAAATCCATGAAGGAGCTACATAGTCCTGATGTAGCAAATAACTTGTGTTGGTCCTTAACCAATGAGTTTAGCAAAAAAATAAATAAAATAAAATAATGATGACACATATTTTGGATAGGAATTAAATAATAAGAGTAGGTCCCATATTTATCTCTTCCTTTCATGAAATACTGGAAATGAACACACACACACACACACACACACACACTCACACACTTAGACACATACTCATATTCACGCATACAAACAGCAGTGACTCCCAGTGCTGTAGCCCAGAGTTCTTTGGAAACTTCCGATTAAAAGACAAAGCTTTAGCCCCAAAGGCTGGAGTATTTTCCACTGAAAATCCTGGTTTGAAAAACTCCTGCAGCCTCTAAAGAGCAGTTCTTTTGTACACATAATTCATCAAAGGTTCTTAACTGGGGCTTAGCTCTAAATGCAACTTAGGTATCTCTAATTGGACCATATGGAGCTTTGGGGTTCTAATTTCTGGAGGGCAATTAAAAGCCCCAAGGTTTGATTCCTCGGAGTAGCATCCCTGACTCAGAATCTCAATGGGTATGGGACAGAGAGTAATTGCATTTAAATAGTTTTATAGATATCAGTATATATGGGATATGGGAATGTGTGAATGGATCTGTATTCTATTGTCTGCGTATTTTCTATTACAATCTCTAAGTAATTGGTCTTATGCCATTTACATCTTAAATAGGTTACCCAGAGTTATTTAGAAATAAATAGAGAACACAGACATACAATCATTCACACACTTTTTTATTTAGATGGCTCTCCCTGTCTAACTCTCCATGACTTAAACTTATTGATGACTACCACACTCATAAAATCAGCTTTTTGATTTATAACCCTGTACTACTGTTCTATTACACACATTTTTAAAAATTGCTTTTTACCAAAAAAAAAAAAAAAATTAGTTTTATTGTAACCCTGAGGCTTTACCATCCTTAAAAATGGCTACCCATTAGGTTCATTTACTGAGATTTTACCTGGAACATTTCAACTCGAAGCCTATTTAAGAAAGTGTGTTAAAGGTTAATAAAGACTATATAGCTTCAACATTAAATTTCAGTGCTGGTTGATTTTATTGGATTGGATTTTTGTGGCCCCCTTGCAAGGGAATTCATCTCCAAAGGCTGGAACATGACATAAAAAATAATTAGTATTTCTTTGATGCAGGCAGTAGTTCCAGGGGGATCCTTTGGGTCCCACAATACATGGGGCACCCCATGAGCTAACTTTGTGGCTATTTCCATTTAGATCCTAGCCCAGGAGGTGCCTAGGTTTGGAGGATGAAATTGCAGATAAAATAAATGTTCCTGTAGCCCAACCACTTCTCTGACATACATTTTGCATCTATCTAGGATTTTTTATTTGCTTATTTGTTTTTATTGATAGTTTGTATACCATAAAATTCATCCTTTAAAAGTATGTAATTCAGTTGTTATTAGAATATGCATAAAGTTGTGCAACCATCACCACTAATTCCAGAACATTTTCATCACTGCCATCCCCCTCCTCTCATGCCCTGGAAACACTACACTGATTTCTGTCTTTATTGTTTGTTATTAACATAAATGAAATTATTTAATTATCTCATAAATATTATTCTGTGGCTTGTTTCATTTGCTTAATAATGTATCTTAGACATCTTTCTATATTTGTTCTTGCAAATCAGTCTCATACTTTTTAATTCCTGCATAGAATTTCTTGATTTACCATTCATACATTGGTAGCTATTTTATTTGCTTCTAATTTGTTTTTTACTTTTGCTAATAATGTGTTAATGAATATTCTTGTATTTAGTGGATACTCTTTTGTGCATATCTTTGACAAGTTCTCTAAGACAAATGCCTAGCAATATATTAATAATTGCTGAGTCAAAGTGTTACCGAGAGCTTGGCACTTGAACTCCAGGCCATGTCAGAACGAGAACAAGTGGTTTGAGGAGAAGGAAAGAGAAGTTGATTACTTTGATGGCAAAAGAGGAAAACGAGACTCTCAAAAAATCCAACTTTCTTGAACATAAGCAGAAATACAGTGCTTTTAAAGGGAGGACACTTAGTTGTAGGATATTGTTGTTAATGATTTTAATTGTCCCATCTCTCCCGAAGACAAAGCCTGTGACCTCCCACAGCTCGGAGGCCAGTGCCTGGCCTGGGATGGCTGAGCTATCTCCTATAACACAAAGAACAAAAGACATTCACCTATCCTTCTGACTACCTGCCTGAGACAGGGATGCAAGCCAGGCTGCAGTTCCCAAAGGGAGTGGGGAAAGTTTTAAAGAGACAGAAAATATTTTTGCCTTTTTTTTTTTTTTGAGGCCATTTCCTCTGTTACAAAAGGATATGATCATTTTAATAGATACTAGTAGATCCAAAAGCATTTTGTTAGCCTGTACCTAAATATCGGAAGCCAGGATTTGTTTTACTGCCATTGACTGAGCAAATAGAGCTGGTGTTTCCTTAACTTAAAAACTTCATTGAAGTCTACTGCTTACTCCAGTAAGAATAGTGTGAAAAGAAAATCAAAGTCTCAGGGCCACCCCCCAACTCCTTATGCAAAAGGGAAGGTAAAAGCCTCAGGCATCTGTGAAGAGTCATTCATTACAGAAATTCCTTGCTAACCTCCCATAAACAAGGACATGCAAATTGTACCTATGTCTAGCACCTAAAACTAAAGCCTATTCAATTCCACACTAATTATGAATTGCAAGTTTATCTTTACTGATAACAGAACTGACAAGACAGAATCAGACATTTTTTCCCAGGGGCGTTTGCATAATTGATGCTTCCTTCACTCCCTCTTTCCCTTCTAACATTCTCCTTATTGTATGTGAAATGTAGGTTTCCTGGGCCTCACAAGAATGCAACCACTTTACTTCGTCATTCCCCTCCTCCCGTTTTTCCTTCTCTCTGTCTGCCTTTAAATGCTGAAGGTTCCAACTTCCCCTTCAGGAAAACAGCCACAGCTGTCTGCAGTTTGTGTTTTCCCATGCATGTCCTCAAAATCTTGGCTTCATAAACCCTCCATTGATTGAGATTTTTGCCTCAGTCGTTTACTTGGGTGGACAGTAGTGATAAATTGACACTGTTAATGAACAGCCAGAAGCATTTACCAGAGAGAATCTTATATACAGCAACCTGGAGGAATGGACCTCCTTGGGATCCTAGAGTTCTCCTGCACTGGTATGTGTCTCTCCTGCTTTCTGTGAAAGGAAGCTATTGGTAGGTGTCACTCCATGAACTAACTTTGGGTTGAGGTTATCCTTCAGTGCTAACTAGAATTTCCATGCTCTGTATATACTATCAAAATGGCACTAAGTCATATTAGCGCAGCATAGAAGAATGAGAACTCTTTCTAGTGGCCTGAACACCCTTTAGTGTCCGACCCCTGCTTTCACCTCCAGCCTCATTTATAACCAAATCCATACTCATCTATTCAGTTTTTACATCAGTTTGCTAAACAAGTGTATTCTGGTGTCCATGGCTTTGCACATTTTATTCTGTGTGTCTTACTTTCTCACCCATCGTACTAACTCTAGCCTTTTTTTAAGACTCCGTTTTTGCAGCCCACCTTCAGGAATCTTTCACTGGACCCCTAGGCTGGGAGAGGCTTCATCCTCTTTGTGCTCACAGTAACCTGTGCTTCCCCCTCTCATAGCATGGAGCATATTTTATCCTTATACTCCTAGAGACACACAACTCCTCCACTGGTCAATGACTTCATGAAGACACGAACCATGTTACATCTGTCTTGGCTTCCCTGGGTGGGCAGGCAGACTCTTTAGAACCTGGTTAGTTGTATGGTGTAACATAGTGCTTAGGAGCATGGGCTTCAGAGCCTGCCAGCCAGGAATTTGCAGCCTATCTCTAGCCGCTATTCACTATTTCAGTGAACTTGGGTCATCTGTGGAAATGTTCTGGGCCTAATTTTTCAAATAAACGAGGCTGGGGCATAGCGTCAACCTTATAAGGTTATTGTGAATATTTCCAAGTAACGCTTAGCAGAGGGCCTGGAACATAGTAAGAGCTCAATAAATGAAGCCTTATGGAAAACAGAGAATTACGGTAATAGCAGAGATTCCGTAAGTGCCTTGCAGCAAATGGGGAGAGGGAAACCCCATGAGGAAGCCCTCTTTTTCTCTGTAGGGACTCCTGTCCTGTGCCCTGCTGCTCTGTGAGCATCTTGCCTGTTTCCCACACAGAGGTTTGCCCTTCCTTGTCCAGACGGGCCCTGTGCAAACATGTGAGGTTATACGTGCCTCCTTAAAGCTCTCGGCACCAGTCCTGTAGGATCAATACTTCTGCCTGAAGTAATCAGGATTATTAAAATAATGTACTGTACTAGAAAGTACTTGGATAATATTCAGGGTTCTGATTTTATTCTTTGACAACATTGAAACATATCATTTAAATCTCATTTAGTAAAAGTCAGATGTAAAGTTTGGCATGGCTTTGAAGAGCTTTTTCTGGATCACAAAACTTGGGACTCTTTCATTTTCTCCCAGAAAGTCATGCAAACTGCAAATTGGCCGGTTACCCCAGCTGGCCTTTAACATATCATGAAAGTAAATGGTTATTAAAGACACAAAAATGTTATTTAATCCTAGGGTTAAGAGGCTCATGCTAATGGTGGCTTGAATTAACAGCTATGTTTTCATATAAATCTTGATTATTTATAATTGACTTAGAATATTATCCCCCATTTTATGTTAGTTGGCCACTTGTGTTCAAAAATGCAAGCAGTTATCCAGTTTTGCCAGAGGGTCTAAATTTGTTTCTTCTAACATTAAGCTACCTTTTCTAAGTCTTATTTTTTCCCTCAACTTTGGGTAAATACCTATAGTACAAGTGCTTCTCTTCAAAAAAGGCTTTTGAAAGGCTTTTCCTAGAAAATATTTTCATAATTGGCATTATTTATGTTGCCTGTGTAGTTATGTAAATAATTTCAGCCTTTTCTCCACCAGTACTCTTATAACTTAGCATGCCTTCAGAAAATGTGAATACGATTACAAGATAATGTTACCCCAATAAGCATTTTTGTGCTCTGGAAAGAAAATGTGAGTGCAGGGTTGATAATGTTCATGAGGCCCAGTGGCAATAACAAGGATGTTTATAAATGAAATAGCACTACAAATGGCACCATAGTTTGGAGGAGAAAAGCAATTTGGTGAAGTGAAAGATGTTAAATGTTTTAATTTTCTTCTATGCCAGTAAAATCTTGTAAAACAAGATGACATATTAAATTTTCTATACTACAGTGGCTCTAAGAGCCTGTCAACATTTTTATTATAAACCCTATTCTCAGAGCTTTATAACTCAGCTTTAAGAATTCACTCTGGCTTGACATTTGGAGTGCAAGGTCTTACCTGGGGAACATGTGTTTCACATGTTTTAAAAATTATGAGTTTATCCATTTCTCAGTTTATAATGAGTAACCTTTCATACATTTTCACCAGGCTGCTATGCCTCAGAAATTGGAGGCAGAGATCAGACATGGGATAGGTCGCCAGTGGGGGAAAAATCTACAGATATGTTCAACATACAGGTCAGGGCTGCTGATTTTCGTTACTGAAACTCACGACAGTACTAACCACTCAGCTGATCATATAGAAAGCAAAGAGCTTGACTACAATGCCATCAGTGTTTTAGACTAGACTTTGTGCTATCCGAAGAAGAAATTGTTCGAAATCTCTACTGACAAGAGACAAGATCCTGATTAATTGCAGAATGCTTAGCCCCCAGTCTTTATTTCAACATTTGTATTATTTTGTGGATACCATATGACCTTTCCCTAAAGATTCACAACATTCATTCTAATCTTGCTGGTTTGTTGTTGAGTGGTCTCTCTGTGTGTGTATGTTTGTGTGTGTGTGTGTGTGCATGGTTATTTCCCCTTCTCTAGCATTACTCAGCACACAGTAGGTCTTCAGTCAATATTATTCAATAATATAGCTATTCTCTTAATACTTTGAAATATCTGCAGTTAAATCTCCTAAAGATTTAGTTTTTGGAAAGTAATTAGAAAAGAGTGAGGGAGAAATAAAAAAGAAAGCAGCAAAAGAAAAAATGCCTGTTGCCATTTGGTATCAGGTTTTGAAATATCTTCAGGACTACCCCGTATGGCTTCCCAAAAGGATCCAATTGTGGGCTGTCTAGAAATAAAAATGGAGTTCCTTCGACAAAAGTGTGGTACTAAGTCTTCATTTCTAGCTTGTTTTGGGAGAAGTCTAGAAAATTCTTGGTATGCATTCAGCATTATTCCTCTCCCAGCTAATTGTGTTACATTTTTATATGGCTGTCAAATTCATATTAAAATGTGAGAAACACCAAATGTATACTCTCAATGCTTGTTTCCATTGTGTGGGGACCAACATTGTAGCAGTTATCTAAAATATTATATTTTGCTTATATTCCTCACAACCATCCTGCACAAGGTATTCCTCAGAAGGAAACTGAAGTTTAAATAATTTGCTCTGTAGTTAACTCCCAAGGCAAATTTGGAACCACGTCTTTCAGATTCCATAGACTTTTTAATTCATCATGCTTTTCTTTATGTGTACAAAGACATCTGTTTCTATTTATTTTGTTTTGTTTTGTTTTGTTTTTTAATCAGGATCATGCTCTGCCTAGCCCAGCATGTGACATACATTTTCCAGTGGAAGATGTTAGGATTTGAAGACCTCCAAGTAACAAGTGAACTAACAAAAAGCATAAAAGCACTCCAAGTCTTGAAGTACTCTAAGTTTAAACCAACAAACTTAGAAAAAAAGGAAATTGATTTCCTTTCAATTTCTCTCTCCCCCCATTGCCATCTCTTTTTCCCCTTTTCCTGCTAGTCTTATTGCAGCGAATGTCACCGTATTCACCCAGGTACCCAGGCCAGAAACTTGGTCAATTAAATGTCTGTCTCACCTGCCGCATTCTAATCAAATAACAAACCACACCAAATCTCTCTACAAAACATTTGTTTTCTTTTAAACAGATTCTGTTTTTTAGAGCAGTTTTAGGTTCACAGCAAAATTGAGCAGAAGGTATGGAATGTTGCCATTTTTCTCCTGCCTGTGCATACCCACAGCACCCCCACTCCCCCAGGCCCCCACCCCGTGTACCACCAGTAACCTCCCTCACCAGAGGGGGACATTTGTAACAACTCATGAGCCTACAACTGACACATCATTACCATCCCAAGTCCAAAATTTGCCTTCACTTTCACTCTTGGTATAGTACATTTTATGGGGTTTGACAAATGGATAATGAAATATATAATGAAATGCACAACCCCTGGCAACCACCGATCTTTTTACTATCTCCATAGTTTTGTCTTTTCCGGAATATTGTGTAGATAGGATAATATAGTATGTAGCCTTTTCAGATTGGGTTCTTTTACTTAGTAGTATGCATCTAATGTTCCTCCCTGTCTTTTCATGGCTTAATAATTTGTTTCCTTTTAGTGCTGAATAATATTCCAGTGTCTGGATATATCATATTATTCATTCTACTAAAGGACATCTTGGTTGCTTCCAAGTTTTGGCAATTATGAATAAAGCTACTATAAATATCCATGTGCATGTTTTTCTGCAAACATAAGTTTTTAGTTCATTTGAGTAAATACCAAAGAGCAAAACTGCTGGATAGCATGTATGGTAAGAGCATGTTTGGTTTTGTAAGAAACTGCCAAACTGTCTTCCAAGGTGACCATACCATTTTGCATTCCACCTAGCAATTAATGAGAGTTCCTGTTGCTCTATGTCCTTCTCAACATTTCATGTTGTCAGTGTAAGGCTGGTGGCAGGCACTCCTCCCCCTCCCTAAAGCTGTAAAAGAAGAAGCAGCCAACTGTGCCCGCCAAAAATAACTAAACGCAGATAAGCCAGAGGCAGGCAGTTTCGGTTCCCGGGACTGTGCAGCAGACTCCGTTTCTTGGAACCGGCCAAAACCCTCAGTGGAAAATCCCCAAACCCGCTTCAGGCAGCATAAAAAGCCCTAGCGCCCTCCAAATGGGCGCGACTTCTCTGGCCCCCTCTCTCGGGACCAGTGAACTTCACCCGGGAGCACTCTCTTTCCTCCTCCCCCCAATAAAGCCTTGTTGCTTGCCCTTTTCACTCTGCTCGTCTTTCTTTCTCTGCTGCCGCCCATCCAAAAACCTTACAGTCAGTATTCTAGATTTTGGCCATTCTGATAGATGAATACTGCGGTGTTTTGTTGTTATTTTAATTTGCCATTTCCTAATAGCATATGTTATGGAGCATCTTTTCATATGCTTATCTGCTATCTGTGTATCTTCTTTGGTCAGGTGTCTGTTCAGGTCTTTTGTCTATTTTTAAAACTAAATGATACATTTTCCTATTGTCAAGTTTTAAGATTTTTTTCATGTGTTTTGTCTGATAGTTCTTTATCAGCTGTGTCTTTTGTAAATATTTTCTCCTATTCTGTAGCTTGTGTTCTCATTCTCTTGACAGTGTCTTTCACAGAGCAGAAGTTATTAATTTTAAATTGAGTCTATCAATTATTTCTTTCATGTATCATGCCTTCCTTTACACGTTGTTGTATCTAAAAAGTCATCTAAAAGTTATCTCCATACCCAAGGTCATTTAGATTTTCTCTTATATTTTCTTCCAGGAGTTTTATATTAATATCATAATTTTACATTTTACACTTAGTTCTGTGATCCATTTTGAGTTAATTTTTGTGAAATATATAAGGTCTGTGTCAAAATTCAATTTTTTGGGCATGTAGATGCCCAGTTCCAGCACCATTTGTTGAAAAGACGGTCTTTCTCCATAATATTTCCTTTGCTTCTTTGTGAGAGATCAATTGACTATAATCTATAAAACATTTTAGTGTATTTATTTTTTTCCATATCTGTTGATACCATCCAAACCATACCTGCTATCATTTCCTGCTTGCTTCTCCTACAGCGGTCTATTAATTATCTTGTAATTTATTTCATACACAGAGGCTAAGTTGCCTTTTAAAAACATTTGAGGTTGTTGAATAATTTCCCACTGTTTTTAGGACCAGGCATACACTTTGGTGTACCCTAAAAGTCCTGTACAATCTGATTTCCTCCTACTATGCCTTCTCCTTCTTTTCCTCTTTTTCTTCCATAGCTAATTTAATTCCTGTCAACTTGTTCATGATGCTCCAGCTGTAATGGCCTTTTTTCTTTTACTTCCTTGAGCATACCTCACTTCCTCCTACATCAAGTCTTGGAATATAGAGTAATCTCCTAGAGACTCCCCAGCCAGATGCTCTGGGCTTAGCTCCTTTCTCCGTTCATTCTTCAGAGCTCTGTTCAGATGCCACTTTCTCTGGGATATCTATTGATTTTAGGTCTCACTGCTAACCACTACCAGACACCATGTCCTCAGTTTCCTTCATAAAACCATTACCATTTATGATTTTATTATTATCTGTTTAGCACCTGTCTTCCCCACTGGACTAAATGCCTCCTGAGTGCAGGAGGAACCAAGTCTGTCATCTTTGCTGTTGTATTCACAGGGGCAAAGTATTACAGTGTCTAAGTGCCCTGCCAGGGTCATGGGCAGTGACTGAACTTGAGTCATCAGTGAGGGGTGGGGGCAGAACTGCAGAGCAGGGGGGCTGAGGGTTAAGCTCATGGTTACTGGAGTCCAGGACTTCTCTGTTTATCTCGGAGTGAAGTAATCAAATCATGAGTCAAAAGACTTTGGTTACTTGTGCATAGGGACAACCTAAAGGGCAGGGATTGGGAGAGTCACAGAATCTTGAATTTAGAAAAGATAAAAGTCCGCATGTAGTAGTGAGGTCTTTATTAATGATCTTAAGCTGAAATATTAAAGGATTCAAGGTTCGTCTTCCTTCCCCTGTCCTTCAAGGCCCCGTGGTCCAGACACCTTTTTCTTCTCTATAGGTGGTTCCCAGCATGCTGAGGAAGACAGGACAGTCAATGTTCTTACCCTCTGCTTCACATCAGGACTCTACAGAGGAAAATTGGTGGCTTTTATTTATTTATTTTCCATGTTTAAGGAATAATCTGCTTTCCCTTTCAGAAAGCAGCTTTCAAATGCTCCCAAGTTTACTTTCCAGCCTCAGTGGACCTGATTTGCTCAGTGTCATCTGGGAAGAGGTGATTCTTGGGGTCACCGGTTGTCCGAGCCAGGGCAAGAGCACAGAACGCATACACAGAATGGGGCATGGAGCAAGGCAGGAGGTGGGGAGCATTTTTTTTTTAAAAAAATGCAGTAAATAAAAATTCTCATTCACATAAAATGACTATTTTGAATAAATTAGTAAGTTGATAACCTAATTATTTTTAGCTCTAGTTAATTTAAATATTTATGCAAATTAAAAGGGAAATATGCCAGAGCTCCTTATTCAGTGACATTAATGATTTCTCTTTTTCCTGTAGATGGTAACTAGCCTCCTTCCAAAGTTGGGGAAAATCTCACTTTTCTCCCCTGTACTCCATGGATAGACAGATAAGCTGGAAAATTCCTCTACGTGGAATCACTAGTGAGCCAATATCCAGAACCCAAAGACATTTTAGAGTGTCACACTCTTCCTAATATGAGATGGAGATGTTCTATCGGAAAGATCTCTAACAAAGTTTTCTCTGTGCTATTTTGTCTATTTGAGGGAGGTGGGAATTTCTGCAATATCAAAAGCCTTCTATAATATTGAACTGTTTTTTGTTTGTTCCCCCTTCTCTGGTCAGCTCACTCATATTTTCATTAACTTCTAAATTCAGTGCTTTTCAAATTCTGTGTGTATCAGAATCTTTTGTAGGAACTTGCTAAAAATACAAGGCCACCTCAATGAAGCTGTTTTCTGTATTAGCTCCCCAGGCAATTCTGATACATGCGGAAGTTTAATATGTCTGTGGTCTCAAGTTTATACAAAATAAAACAATGCTTTGTTACTCTACAATAACCTCTTTTTTTTCATAATGTAGCTATTTACTTCATGGTACCTTCTTTTTACTTACTATAGGTGAATCCCTTTTGATTACTGGAAGCTATTAACTATCAGGTCCTCTTTATTAGAAGATATTGTAATGACAAACACTTAGGTAGATGGTAATTTTGTCAATTCATTCTGAACACTTCTTGGTTTGGGAACTTCATGTTAACTGTTATTCTTTCAGGAATATTCCACTGTACCATGATTGAAAACAGTCAGTAAACCATGAATATCAAGAGAATAATAGCAAGAGGTTTATAAGTGTGTATTGTGGGGCACCAGCAATTTATTTTTCAAAGAGCCTGATTAGATGCATCTCTGTGGATTGCCATGGTTTATGGCAAAAGTGATGTGATGATTTGTGTTAGAGTTTTAATAAGTTTAGAGTTGAAAATTTATTCTGCTTTCAGTTCCTTCCCTTTGGCTGATAGTTAATGTCCAAGGTACTTTATCAGAAAAACTACCATGGGAAATCTATTGAGACTACTATAAAACAAAGGGTTAAAGCATATCTCTGGGATCAGTTTCAGAGCTGGCTGTATTTTCTGCTTAACGAGATAATAGATCAGGTTAGACAAAGCCCTGCCTTCAAGGAGGTTTCAGTCCAACAGAGCATAAGATCACAGCACTTTTGTTTTCCCCGTTTTGGGGGGTTTTGTTGTTGTCGTTGTTTTTCTCTTTCATGGTAAAAACTCAGTGGAAGCTGAAACTTGCCAAGGAAAGTTTTAGCATCTTATCTCTAGTCTCTTGCCTGTAAAGTTTAAGTCATAGTAGTACAGTACACATCTTTCTTCTTGTTGCTTATTCTGGACATTTCTTGCTTAAGTACATATCCAAGTGTTTGCAAATATTTTCGTTGCCAAGAAGATAAACTGCAAACTGGTCAGTGTCTTGGCATTCAGAGTGGCATGGACATAGATCCTTCAAGGTGGACTGACTGTATGGCTGTGGATATAATGTCATGATACCTCAAATACTTTATGATTTTAGTGGGAAGAGTACCCCAACACATGCTCTAGGGGCTGCCGGAATGAATAACAGCAACTGGGAAGAACTTTGCAAAAGGAAATTATACATTGAGTGGAAGAGCCTGGATTTAAGGTCGTTGGATCCCAGAAAACTATAACCTATGTTTTAAAGTTTATGCTTTCACTTTGTAAGATATCTGAAACTAGGATTCTGGCCTTTCAACTCTTAATGTTGAAGATTTTTTGTCTTACCTGATGAATACATCATATCAGTTTTGTGATCTGAATGTCAGTTAAGTTGGTAGCCAAAGGAAAATAGTCATCCTTGTATTTTATATCATGATGGTTTCCATTTCAAGATGATTTATTCACCAAATGTTTGTTTTCCCCAAAACACGGGATGGAAAACATAGATAGAAAATGTTTGTAAGAATTGAAAACCTAAAACCCAAAAATAATTTTAAAAAATGCGGGAGTACATATAGACAAAAGATTACAACAATCAGTAGAAAGCAGAAGTCATATGCAGGAGGAGATAGAAGAGTCAAGGCTAATGAAGCTGCAGCCAAACATATTTCCCTATTGATGATCTCCAGAGGTGGTTGTTAAATGTACCAATTTGTAGTTACCAAATTTCTGTGGGACCTGGGAAACCAACGTGGAACAAGGGCCCCAGATGTTTGTGATACTCAGGCTGGTTAGGTATACTGGGGCCTAAAGCCATGGTTCCCAGAGTGTGGTCCCTGATAAGCTGCATCAGTGTCACCTGGAAACTTGTTAAACATGCAAATTATTGGGCCCTACCCCAGGCCTACCGAATCAGAGACTCTGGGAGTAGAACCCACCAGTTTGTGTTTTAACAAGCCCTCCAGGTGATTCTGATGCACACTCAAGTATAAGAACCACTGGCCTAGAACATTCCTAGAAGGATTACAGCTAAGGGTGGCGTTCTTCTGTCTGGCCGAATCTGGAAGGAGCTTGAGTACCGAGAAACCCCAAGGTAAGAGGGAGAGGAGCAAGGAGGGAAATAAATGCACAATTGACTGTTTCAACAGCTATCTTCTTCCCGACTTATTTTGTGCAGAGTACCCAAAAAATAGTCATTACTCCCAAGATCAAAAAAGGAAGTATCTTCTCAAAAAACATAAGTAGAGTTAGCATCCTGGGGGGGGGGGTGTACAAAAAAAGATGAGCCCACTGTTTGAGGGATCTGGAAGAGAAAAGATCTCTTCATTCTGTCATTGAGATGTTCCGAGCACAATAGGGAGGTCTCTGTTCATGCACAGTAAAGCAGAGTTTGAGACTGACGTTCTCCCCAACCCACAGAAAGACACAGATAAATATTTCTATTGTCTCACACAAATGTAAATTTGTAGCAATGGATTACCAGACATTTTAAGAATTCTTGCAACATAACAAAGAAAGGCAAAGGTGAATAGGAGAAAAAGTAAATAATCCCGATATAATTCAAGGAAACAAAAAGAATTTCTAAATAAATACTAGTACTCTTAGAGAAACTGGAGAAAATATTGTACATATTCATAAACCTGTAACAGGAACTCCAAAAAAGAAATAGAGAACAAAAACAAACTCTTAAAATTTTTAAATGTACTAGATTTAGAATTGAGAATTTTTTAAAATTATTTTTATGATTTCAGAATATTACGGCATTACAAATGCTTTGGTCACTTAAATTGCCTTTCCACTTCCCGAGTCAAAGCTGCAAGTGTGCCCATCCCCCAGAGAGTGAGCACTGTGCCCATTAGGTGTGAATTTACCGACCCCCTCCCCCACTTCCCACCTGCTCAATTCCTAATGAACGTTACTTCCACATGTGCACATAAGTGTTGATAGATTAGCATCAATTTAATGGCGAGTAATGTGGTGTTTGTTTTCCCATTCTTGTGACACTACAGTTAGAAGAATGGGCTCCATCTCCATCCAGGATAATAAAAGAGGTATTAGTTCACCATTATTTTTTATGGCTGAGGAGTACTTCATGGTATACATATATTTTATTAATCTACTCATGGATTGATGAACACTTGGATTGTTTCCACATCTTTGCAATTGTGAATTGTGCTGCTATAAACAGTCGAGTGCAGATGTCTTTTTAATAAATTTTTTTTGTTGTTCCTTTTGGGTAAATACCTAGTAGTGGGATTGCTGGACCAAATGGTAGTTCTACTTTTAGTTTTTCAAGGTATCTCCAAACTGCTTTCCATAGAGGTTGTACTAGTTCGCAGTGCCACTAGCAGTGTGTGAGTGTTCCTATCTCTCCACATCCATGCTGACGTTTGTTGTTTTGGGACTTTTTGATAAATGCCCTTCTCAATGGAGGTAAGTGATATCTCATTGTGGTTTGGATTTGCATTTTCCTGATGATTAGAGATGTTGAGCATTTTTTCATATGTTTCTTTGTCGTTATCTTCTTTTGAAAATTTCTGTTCATGTCCTTTGCCCACTTCTTAATGGAGTTGTTTGATTTTTTTTTTTCATGCTGATTTGCCTGAGTTCTTTATAAATTCAAGTTATCAGCCCTTTATGGAATGTATAGCATGCAAATATTTTCTCCCATTCTGTAGGTTGCCTATTTGCTGTAATGATAGTTTCCTTGACTGTGCAGAAGCTTTTTAATTTGATCAGGTCCTATTTATTTATTTCTGTTGTTGCCGTGATTGCTTTGGGGGTTGTCTTCATAAATTATTTGCCTAGACTGATGTCTGTAAGAGTTTTTCCAATATTTCCTTCTAGAATTCTTATGGTTTCATGCCTTAGGTTTAAGTCTGTTGTCCATCGTGAGTTGATTTTTTTGTGTGTGTTTTTTAGAGGCGAGAGGTGCGAGTCGAGGATACTTTTTCAGTCTTCTACATATGGCTATCCAATTTTCCCAGCACCATTTATTGAATGGGGATTCTTTTCCAATTCAAAGTACTCTGAGCTAGTGTTTTCTGAGCCAAACAGGATCCACCAAACTATGTTGTCTCATCTTCATGAATATAAGTCATCACAGAGAGTTGAATTTTATAGTCAATTTCCATTGAATACTTGTTCTATGCAAGTGTCATAGAAACCACTGTGAGGGGGTACCTCACTTTGAGGAGCTAACATTAAAGCAGGATGGATGGAAGGAGTGTCTCTCACACTGTATTTATTCAGAAGCTGCCAATTTCATAGTCTGCTGTCTACTTTGTCTTCCAGGCTACAGTGGTTCTTTTTCTCCATTATTGATTGCAGGGAGTTAGCTATGCTCCCAGCAAAAAATCGGGTCCCTTAGGTAGAGGTCGTTGCAAATGATAAGAAAATAATAGAAAATTGAAAATAATGGAAATAAAAGAATACAAAGAGACAAATTTATAGTTTTATAGATTTATAAAGATAATAGACTAAGCGGGATACTCCGGGGTCCTTGGATCTCTCTATCAATCACAAAAGGCCAAGAGTGAAGTTTTACATGGGCATTTATAGGTACAGTGATCAGTTGCCAGGGGTAACAGATTTACATAACAACAGGTAGTTTGTCTTAGGTTAAAAGTTTTTCAAAAGCCTTCTTCAGATCCCTTAACTAACTCTATCTACGTGAACAAATGGTTACAAAATCTTTCAAAGACTAACTTCTAAGTTCTAAGGTAAATTTATCACTTAACAGAAGGGTTAAACAGAGATATAGTGGCTCCATATTTTCTTTATCAAGTTATTGTGTATTGAGACAGGCAGTCAGGAGTTTAAGCAGGAACCTTGGGCTAATTGCTTTTAGCCACAGGTGTCTGTCTGTCGGGCGGGCATTCTTTGATCAGCTCTCACCCCGTGGCTCCTAGCAGACCTGCTTTGCTTTTCAAAGCAAGTCAGAACCGCAGGTGCTGAGGATCTCTGCACCAACCTGGGAAACAGCGGCTACTGATCTTTGAGATGCCCTCCTGAAGTGAAACAGCTTTCGATATGCAAACTAACACGTTCACATATTCCTTCAGGGCAAAGCTCTGCAAAACTCCTGGCATGGTTTATGTCTCTAACATAGGTATGTTAATTTATGGAGCAACAATTGATCATTTTTTCAAAATGACATGAGAATTTTATTTTATTTACTTCTTATGAAGTTTACTAAACAGCTATAGAGGTCTTTGAGAAGAGTATCTGTACTTGAAGTGCAGTATTCCATTTTAGCTTTTAAGGCATTTAATTTTATAAATATTTGTTTTTTGTTTTTTTTTTTTACAAAGTCCTCATCAATCTGTTTACATGTGAAAAGAGCAAAGAAGGCTTACATTATTATTATTATTTTTAAATGCTACCAGGGCTTATCTTAAAGTCTGAATGTTTAAACAGAGTCGGTTAGTTGAAGAGACTAACTTTATTCATCACTGAGTGAATATACAAGAAAAAATTTCAGCAATAAGGACAATGTATTTTTTTTTAAAAGAAAATAATTTCTGAATGATGAAAAGAACCATTTTCCCATAAAGACAGTCAAGGTAAAATACAATTGAACAGAACTGGGAAAGGAAACAACCTCTTCAGTTAATGCATTTCCAGAGCTAAGCACAAAGATGCTTCCTAAACAAAAGGATCTTTACAAATGAGGGTGCACTTTAGAAAGAGTCTTTTTAAAGGACCCCTATTAAGTTCCTTCAAATACAATGCATTTTAAAGGTTTGGAAAGTAATGATATTCTCTCTAGACTGCCAGGGAGGAGGATGTTTAATTTTATTGTGAAGGCTTTGGTAACACAGGTTAGTTTGTAGCTTCTGTTTTGAACTAGCCTTTTATGATACTGAGAGAGATGCTGACAGTATTTACAAGTCAGGAAAGGAAATCTAACCTTCTATTTCATGTTTTCCCCCTTCGTCTCATCTCCTACATTTCCCTAATCAGCCCCACTTCTGACCTTACATACTCTAGAGCCCAAGTCTATTCCTAAACTCTCTGCCTCCGTCCTAACTTTTTGAGTTATACCCTCACCCTCTTTTTGCCAAGCACTTGCATTTGATGTCAAATACACAGACCCCTGGATGCCCATCTTCCATGTGCATCCTTCTTACTTCATTTATGTTCTCTGCTATGGTTTACTGCTTGCTGAGCTCCCATGTTTGTGACTGACTGGACCCGGACCAGTAGCTCCCCGCTACTCAGCTTTTCCAGCCTCCCTTGCTCCCCTAAGCAAGCCTCCCTAAGTTACTGCATGAGAGAAATAAACATCTGCAAAGTTTTAATTGTATCCCCAATACTCTTCTAAGAGAGATGTAAATTTCAGAGCAGTTTAGGGGAATTTATTCCCCATTATGCTCCTCTTATAAACATTATAATTTTAAAACCTGACACTCTACCTAGAAGAATTGGGTGGCAGATTTGCCTAGGAAGGTAAATCATCACTCTTCTATTATATCACGTAACACTTTTGAAAGGCCTAAATGTCTTTGGACAGATGGTGCCCTGTTAGATTCAAGGAAGTGAAAAGCAAGCGACCAGACTGATTCCCAGTGCGTCAGATGTTTCCAAAAATGTGTTGGTTGTGCAGGTCTGTTTTTCATTATGACATACAATACTTTCAGAGAGAAGGCAGAGTTTTAGGCACTCTTTAACATTTATGTGAAGAAGTGAATAATCATACAAGAAATCCAATTTATATAGGCTGTCAAGTTGAATGAGTTGGACAGTCCTATTCAGTCTTCTTATACAACTGCTACAGAAAGCAGTTTTACATCTCTTTAAACTCTTTGAGGACAATAAGCATATGTTTATCCAGAACCCAAAATAATTTATTTTTACTCTTCTACTTTTACAACACACAAAAAAATCGAAGTTCATAAAAATGCTATTACTTCCCACAGTGTAGCATAGTTTTAATCTTGGTATTCACAGGTCTGTAATGTGACTTGAGGCCTGATAACTTCCTATAATTCTTTCTGAATCCTTATAAAAATTAAATTATGTGCATTGCAATGTCGAGAGGCTTTTATTGTATTTTCTGTAAAAGACACTGTGGTTTTTAAAAGATGTCCCCGATACAGTCCTTGCTCTCAGGCATGTGGTAAACACTCTGACTTAACCAGGGTCCTCATGCCCAACCCCTCTGAATACAGAATCTTACTGAGATTCCTTAAAGGTTATACTTCACTGTGCCTTATAGGGCAATACATAATTTTTTATTGATGCATAATAGTTGTACATATTTATGGGGTACATGTGATATTTTGACATATACATAAAATACATAATCAAATCAGGACATTTAGGATATTCATCATCTTGAACATGTATCATTTCTTTATGTTGGTAACATTTCAACTCTTTTAGCTACTTTGAAACATAAATTATTGTTAACTATTGTCACCCTACTTTGCTAACCAACGCTAGAACTTGTTCCTTCTAGCTAAATGATTTTACTCATTCTCCAGTCTCTCTTTATCCCCCCTCCCCACCCTTCTCAGCCTTTGGTAACCATCATTCTATACTATACTTCCGTGAGACCAACCCTTTTTCCTCCCACACATGATTGAGAACATGCAGTATCTGGGTGTGTGTATGCATGTGTTTGTGTGTGTCTGGCTTATTTCATTTGACATAATTACCTCTAGTTCATTCATGTTGCTGCAAATGACAGGATTTTATTCTTTTTTATGGCTGAATGGTATTCCATTGTGCATATATACCATATTTTCTTTATTCATTCATTCATTCATGGGCACTTACACTGATTCCATATCGTTTTTATTGTGAATAGTGCTACAATAAGCATGAAGGTGCAGGTATTCCTTTGACATACTGATTTTCTTTCCTTTGGATAAATACCCAGTAGTGGGATTGCTGGGTGGTATGGCAGTTCTATTTTTAGTTTTCTGAGAAACCTCCATACTGTTTTCCATAATGGCTGTACTAATTTACATTCCCACCAATGGTGCATCTCTGCAGCCTACCCAACAATTGTTATTAGCTAACTTTTTGAATTCACACACCAATTGGGTGTGAGGTGGTATCTCATCATGGTTATAATTGGCATTTTCCCGGTGACTAGTGATATTGCACATTTTTTCATATACTTTTTAGCCATTTATATGTCGTCTTTTAAGAAATATCTATTTAGATCTTTTACCCACTGTAATGATATTTTTATTATTTTTGTTTTGCTGTTGAGTTCCTTGTATATTCTGGATATTAGTCCCTAGCCAGATGAATAATTTGCAAATATTTTCTCCCATTCTACAGGATGTTCCTTCACTTTGTTGATTATTTCCTTTGTTATGCAGAAGATTTTTAGTTTAATATAGTCCTATTTGTCTATTTTTGTTTTTGTTGCCTATGCTTTTAGTCTTGCCTAGATTAATGTCCAGAAGCAATTCTCCTATGCTTTTTTGCCACTAGTTTTATATTTTTGAGTCTTATGTTTAAGTTTTGAATCCATTTTGAGTTGATTTTTGTTTATGAGTTGATTTATGTATTTATTTCTGGGTCCTCTATTCTGTTCCATTGGTCTATGTGTCTGTTTTAATTCTAATACCAGGCTTTTTTGGTTACTATAGCTTTGTAGTATATTTTGAAGTCAGGTGGTGTAATGCTTCCAGATTTGTTCTTCTTACTGAGGATTGCTTTGGCTATTCAAGGTCTTTTGTGGTTCCACACAAATTTTGGGATTGTTTTGTCTATTTCTGTGAAGAATATCATTGGTATTTTGATAGGGATTTCATTGCATCTGTAGATTGCTTTGGGTGGTACAGTCATTTTAACAAGATTAATTCTTTCAATCCATCAGAATGGGGTGTATTTCCATTGGTTTGTGTCTTCAATTTCTTTCATCAGTGTTTGACCCAGGGAGACTGCAGAGGAAGTAGAATTAGAGGAATTGTTCTTTGCAAAAAATCCAAATCCCCTCTCAGTTGGAATGAAGCTATTCTAATTGGTTTAGGATTTTTTGCATCTGTGTCCTTGAGTCTATTTAGGCTAGGGAAAAATCTGAAGAGAGTGAGTAGAAAAATGATAAAGAAAAGGAGGAGGCAATGAGGGAAAAGAACTATATTTAGAGCTTAAGACGACTGATCTGAAATTTTGTTTTTTGTTTAATGTTTGAAATAAAACAGGAACTGCTATTACAAACTCACATGAATTGTCCTTATGTTGTGAAGCTTAATGAATATAGACATATTTCTAGAGCTATGCTTCTTAAATGAGAAACTAGTTGCCCCATGGCTACTTGGTAATTTCATTAATTTGTAAACATTCAGCAGAATAAACTCATTTTATAAAAAGAAAACCAGAAACTTGTTCCAAGGTAAAATCATATTTTTGCTTTGTGGCATGGTGCATTGTTTCTAAGTGTACATATAACAGGGATGTATGAAGATGAGAAGGTAAAGGAGAAAGTTAGGTTAAGTGACTTGTTTAATATTGCACAGCTACTAACTGGCCAAAATCAGAATTTGGACCCAGGCCAGTCTCATATCAAGGCACATGCTCATAATCATAATAGGCTATATCCAGTGATTTCAGCAATTTTACCCAAATACCTAAAGTTAATCTGCCTTTCAAAATACTCATATGGAACCCACCTGGCACACACAGATCAGGACTTGAGAGGCTATTTCAGTTTCCATGATGTCCAAGTGCTAGGATGGTTATTCAGCATAGTATTCAGTTCTTAACAATTGTCAGGAAAAAAACTCCAAGTTATTGATACAACTCCATATCTGGTACTTCATTTTATCTCTGTTAATAATTAGCAATGTAATAAAGAATGCATATTATAATTGAATCAGTTATAGAATCAATGCCTAATTTAGCTAGTTTATTGTTGTTCATGAATATTTTGAATTCTACTTGTTCTTGAGACAAATCATTTCCTTTTTAAACTTGACTGGGAGCTCTTTAAGGGGAGAAACAGTGTTCTTCACTTTGAATCATTTATGGCTATCAAAGTTTTAAGACATAGTAATTGTCAATAAACATGTGAATTAGCTTGAATTTTCCAAGGTTGTACTTATATTATGATAAATGCTAATAGTATTCACTTTCTTGTGGTGAGCAGTGAATTAAGAAAATTACTTGCAGAGTTCCTAATGAGAAAAGACATCCATAGGTTCTACTCAATATGTACCTTCAGGAAAATTCGTTATAAAAATCTAAGTGTTCCCCAGCTAATACTATGATCCAAATGCCTGCAGAATGAAATGCAATATCATATGCAATTTTAAAAATACAAGTCATTAAACAAAAAAGCATTCCAATATTTTGATTTTTTGTGCAGTCTTTACAGACAATGTTGGAGTAGAAAAATAGTGTTCTACTTTTTTTTTAATGAGAAATACTAGGAGATGCTCTACAGAATGACATTTCCAGTGAGATTTGAGAAGCATCTTATCTTTGCAATGGGTGTTTTATTCATTGACTCAAGGTATCATTCCTAGGGTGTATAGGTGAATATGACAATGATAATATATTTGATGGCACATAGATTGCTGTCCTCAGTTGAAAATGGTGCTTATGGTGTGATTAGATGCAGATATATATGTTTGAAAAAATCTTTGCGCAATAGCATTTTCAACTCAAACAGATGTTGCAGCCTTTTTTTTTTAAATGGATCAGTGACTGCTCATAAATAGCCAAACATACATTATGTTAACATATCACATTGTATTCATACATACAATTTGTTCTGAGAGACTGCAAGCAGAGTAGACTAGAGTAAAAGCATGAGAGGTTTTATTCCTAATACAACAGTTAGCTGTTGCTGCCTAGCAAACCATCTTAGAACTCTGTGTCTTAAAACAAATGTTTGTTTAATTCATGATTCAGTGGATCAGCTAGGTGGTTCTTCTGGTGTGGGCCAGCTGGACTCGTCTCACTCATGCACCGTCAGCTGGTATATTGGCAGGGGTGGCTCACCTATGATGGCATTGGCTGGAAAGATGGGAACATCTCTCCCGGTAGTTTCATCCCCCAGCAGGCTGGCTTAGGATTGTTTGCACGGAAGTCTCGCGGAGATTGCAGGGTTCCAAGAGTGAGAGTCCAAGTGAATGAGGTCTGTCTCTTGAGCCCTAAGGCTGGAATGCACAATGTAGCTTCTGCCATGTTCTACTGGTCAAAACCTATCACAGTCAGCCAAGATTCAAGGAGCAGGAAAATGCAGTCCTCCCTTTGAGAGAGGGAGAGACTGTAGCCATTTTTACAATTTTCCACAGATAATATTGTAATTCTCAAACCAGCCTCCTCAAGAAGTGGTGTTTTTTAATGATAACCTCAACCACGGCCACAAAATAACAATAACAGCTAACATGTAGGGAGGACTCATTTTGTGCCAGGCACTGCATTAATGCTTTATATGGATTGGCTCTATTAACATTCACACTAACATAAGGCAGATATTATTTTTTCCCCCAGTTTATGGATAAGAAGACTGCCTCACAGAGGGCTTAACTACTTTACCAAATAAATGGCCAAATAAATGTGGGAAATGTAAAACAATGAATAAGAGTGTCTATCTATACATCCATCCATTCTGTGAGACTTCTCTTAAATGTAGTAATGTACTTGTGAATCTTACAGAAGGGAAGACAATAAGCCACGTTTTGCAAACATGGAACCTGGAAACTCTTCTTTTTATGGAATATCTATTAACATCTTACATGACAGTGGTATTCTATGGAATCCAGTTTGGAACATGCTCTAATGTTGTTTTTAGGCTTTAAACTGGGCTCCAAATCACTGATTTTATAGCATGTATACCTTTGATACTGTGAATATAAAGATGTGTGCAGATACCTTGGGTTTTTTTCTCTGAGTTTGCTTATCTGTACAAAAATTTGACCCTACATATATGTAAAAAATAAGTCAGTTACATCTCTGAATCACCTGAAAGGCTTTGAGCCAAATTTACTTGCATCGCAATGTTCTCTCCTCCTCCTCCTCCTTCCCCTCCTCCTCCTCCTTCCCTCCTCTTCTTTTCGTATCAGCATCCCTCTGAGCAGTAACACAGTGTTAACTGTGCTGACAGTTGGCAAACAGTACCATAGCATGGCAATAAGATACTGAGTGAAAATTATACCTGTGTCAAATTGCTTCTGAATCATTTACCTCAAGACAGTCAAATTAGAAAGACCACCTCTGAGCCATACGGATGAGGCAGTAGCTTGGGGGACGTTATCTTTAGCTCTTTAGTAGTTGGTATCTATTATTTAATGTTGCAATTAGCGGAGTAACAGCCTTAAGGAGGGGGGCTTCTGGAATCAAGATTAGGCTATTTATGGGAATTTAAATATGCAGACAGCGGAGGTAAGATCAAAGCTACATTAAAAAAAGTGTCTATATTTGTGTGTGTGTGTGTATACATACATATATACACATGCATACAGTTGACCCTTGAACAAGGCAGGGGTTGGGGGACCAACCCCTGCACAGTTAAAACTCCACCTGTAACTTTTGACTCCCCCAAAACTTAACTACTAATAGCCTACTGTTGACTGGAAGCCTTACTGATAAAATATATAAATAGTTTATTAACATATATTTTATATGTTGTATGTATTTCATACTGTATTCTTATAATCAAGTAAGCCAGAGAAAAGAAAATGATTAAGAAAATCATAAGGAAAAGAAAATATATTTACATTACTGCACTGTATTTATCGATACCATAAGTTTATTTTATCTAAGATGAATCATCTGTCTGAAATAGTGGCTGCAGGCCTCATTCTATGGTACATAGCAGGCAATTCAACTTTTTCTTATAATGTCATGACTTCTCTGCTTTGTGGGAACACTTCCAGCTTCACAAGTGACAGTTTGTGTAGGTCCCATGGTGTTATTCAAGGTTTATGGTATTGCACTAAATACTATGAAAGATACATGAGAAAAACAAGAGATCACTTTTTACTGTGATACACAATTTACTGGAGAGACAAACTGCTCACATAGAAATGATTAGCATCACATGGTGTTTTAACCAGATACCCACAATACTTGAGCTCACTGCAATAACAGGAGGTGGCTACAAAATTATTATGATAGTACAGTTTGAACTATAGTTAATTTTATGCAATTATGATTAAATATTACATCTTTCTCTCAAGTGTGAATGGTACCATGTACAGTCTGTAAGCATGTGCACAAGCTTTGATAAATTTTAGTTTTTTTATAATGAATTTGTGTGTACTTTGTGGTAGTAAATGATAAAACAGACTAATATCTACATATTTTATGCATTCAGGATGTAACTTTTTCTTAATCTTTTGATATTTCTAGGCCATGCAGTTTGCCTGCGAGTTTTTTCAAATAGTCACAAATCTCCAAACATTTTTCTAATGTGTTTATTGGAAAAAAATTCATGTATAAGTAGATCCATGTTACTCAATTGTATGTTACTCAATCCATGTTACTTAGTTGTATATATAATTTGCCTTAGAGACACAGCACACTCATGCAATTTATGTACTCACTGACCTTCCCATGAGTTTTTAAAAGAAAAAGTAATGACCTAATATTAACTGAGTAAATGTCACTATTAATCCTCAAAACAACACAATGAATAGATAGTTTTATCCTCATTTTTATAAAGACTAGGAGACTGAAAGAGGCAAAATAAATTGATCATAATTACACAGGGAGTAAGTGGGAGATGGTATATGAACCTGAATCTGTCTACTGAGAAGACCTAGAACTCAAGGAGAGGGTAGAATAATAGAGATGTATGGTGTATTCATTATACACAGCGCTGAGATATGTAAGTTTGCATGTCTGCAAGGGAATAGCCAGGGTCCCCGGGTTGGTAGGAGCTGAACTGTGGCCGTAGGTGTCCCTCTTTATCTTCAAGCAGGTTTGCACACACTGCGTTCCTGGGCAGGGAGCCTTTTGGTGGAAGGGATGCCGGGTGAGTGAATGGTGGAAGTTATGTTGTTGAGAAGAACGGAGGGGCGTCCTTGCGCTTGAACCTATCCTGACCCGACTATCCAGAGATCTTAAAAAGCCTGGTCATGTGACCGGAAGGAACTCTCACAAAGCTGAGAAATCTGCTGGGAGACAACCCGAACTGAGCCTAACCCTAAGAGGAAAAGTTTAAACTTATCATTTCACAGGAAAACATTGATCTCTTGGTATTTCATCCTGTCAGTGAGATGGAATTAGAAATTTGGATTTTGAATAAAATTTGAGCACAGCAGCAGGGATGGCTGGGTGCATTTAAGGTTGGCCAGAGGCATATGGCCAGCCCAGGTGGATTCTTGTGACCCCCATAAGTAATTAGAAGCAGCCTGAGGGCACATTGCACCTAGTTCCTATGTTATCATGAGTGAGGACCACTCACAATGTGCCCAAGATTAGCTTACCTTGCTGTTAAATACTGACAGACACACATACATATATGTGTCTACATCATTCCTCTTTTTTATGTCACTACTAAACCTACCACTGTGATTATTATTTTTAACTTTTCATCTATTCTATTTAAGCTCAGAGATGTGTACCTCATTCATCTCACTGCTCCTGTTTAGTACATAGTTGGCATTCAATACATGTTCATAAATGAATGTATGAATGAATAAAATAGACACAATTGTATTTATAATATATATTATATATGAATATCTAATGACAAAAGATGTATATGAGAACAATTTCTAAGCAGTTGCTTATAAAATTAGATTTTTAAAGACTTAATTTTTTCTTTACTTACGACTCAGATAATCCCTTAATATTGCAAGGATAGAAAATTCTATTTCTCAAGATGGTGGGGTCTCGTCAGAATACAGTATAAGAACAACACCCTCCCCACCCGACATCAGCAGCTTTTCTTAGAGACTTGAGAGGAGATACTCCTTTTTCGTTATTCCAAGGGAGGAAGATAAACACGAGAACCTGATGAGCTGAAGAGCCTAATGAAGGGGTGCTGAGTTTGCTTCCTGAAGAGGCAGCTTATTAATTGAGACTGATCTCCTCCCCGGCTGTATAATTACACGCATCCTCCTAAATTCTTCCTTGTTTCCAAAATGTTCATCTTTCTTATGCAGATCTAGAGCTTATAGTTCTGCTTTTTAAACATTGGCAAAATGAGGAAATAAACATGTTTATTCATTTACATTTATTCTGCATTCCTATAAACAATTCTGAAGTCTTAGATCATTGATTAGAACACTGGAATGTGACCCAGTTAAAAGCTGATAACGAGTGCTGTAATAACATCTCTCTGGGAGGTCATTGTGGTTCTTCAGGAAGTACAGACAATAGAAACCAAGTAACCAGCTGGGGGATGAACCAAATAATTAGATCTCAGGTCTACAAAGCAACATGTTAGGAGATAGGAGCTAATCTTTAGGGAAACCATGAATAATGATACCACTAAAATAATTTATATTTGATTATGTTTAAAGCTAATCAATGTAGGGATAACACCTGCTTATCTTCCCATATAATAGAAGAGACCAAGTTTCACTTCCTAAGAGGGTGAATATTGGAGAGAACTCCTCCCAAGCAAAGCAGGGTAGTTAATTGATTTGGTAAGAGCCCAGGTTCCACTGGACCACATGTTTACCAGGTAGTAGGGCCATAACAACCAAAGACCAGGAGGATACTTCTGTCACTTTCTGTTTTGCCAGTGCCTGGATTTACAGAACAGGTAAAATGACTAGTTTTAAATGCACCCAAAATCATTCTAAACCAGGGGAGGGAGGGTTACAAGGTCTAGGATTAGGAAAGGCATGAGCACAGCTATTGAGCTCTCAGCAACCCTTTGGCATTTGCATTTGTCGTTTTTATGAATGATTTGAAAGGACCCTGGTGAAGACAGTGCCACCATATTGCACAACTCCAGGAAGCACAATTCATAGCTGAGCCCATGTGAAGGTCCACCCTGCATGGTCATACATGGTAGCCTTGGTTGAGAAGGGGTGACAATGTTTATCTCCAATGCTTCTGAAATGTATCCACTAATAACAAAAACCATTATTAAATTTATTCTCATCTCACCAAGTGTCAGATTCTGTTAAATACTTTACATCCTTTATCTCATTTAGTGCATACAACTTTAGAAGTTAGTACACGTTATTTATGCTTAATATATGAAGAAACTGAGGCTTAGGTTCATATATTGGCCAAGGTCACACCATTTGTAAGGGACAGATGACCCATGATTTAAAACCAGGCCACCCATTGCCAAAATCAGTGTTGTTCTTCATTAAACTGTTTCCCACTTACAAAATGCTTTCATATAAATTATCTCATTTAACCCTTGCAACAGCTCAGCTGGATCAAAAGGATCAGTGGTTTATAGACAAGAAAGGTGAAAATCAGATATTTGGTAATTACCCCCAATATTACATAGTTATAAGTTTTTTAGTCAGAATCTAAAACCTTTTTTACAGAAAGTTAAAGTCTAATGTTTCTTCTAGTTTGTATTTTTTTCTTTATGACAGTAGGTAGAATACACAAACTTTATTTTCTGTCAGCACAGAATGTTTCAAATCCAGGCTCTGCTACTGAATGTGTAGTTTAAGCAAATTTCTTAACCTCTCTGAGCGTTTGCTTGTTCATCTCTAAAATAAGGATATCAACACTAGCTGCCTCATAAAGCTATTGCAAAGTTTACATAAAACTGCACACAAACATGCGTAGCCAAGTGGCCAGCATCTTGGAGGGACTCAATGCATAATCTCTTGCTTTCCTTCTATCCATCCCTTTCAATGCAAATGGGGTAGTTTCAGGACAAATAAAATAATGTTCCACTTATATAGCCAAATAAAAGGTGCACTATCTTAACAGCTGGCACCAAAATTCATCTTAGGAAGGGAACTTTATTTGTCAAAATATCTTCATAAGCCATTGTGGAAGATGTAACTCTGAGAGCATAGGTGTCAGCAGGCGACCCAGCTATAAAAAGAGAAGGTTATATTGTGTGGACAAGAAAATTATAGGAATTTATGTTTTGCTCCCTAAAAGGAAGGAGAGAAGAGAAGGATGGAGAAGGTGGAGAGGAGAGAGAAGAGCCAGAGAGGTAGGGTGAGGTGAGGACACATGAACTGAACAGCCTAGCAAAATTCTTCCATAGAAATTTATAAAAGGACATTTTCAAAATGGGAAACTTATTGTTCAATTTAAAACTGTTTACATTAATTCGATTTAAACTCTACCTCAAAAAATCAAATTTCAGTGAAGTCTACCACACTTACGAATACTGAATATAAATGTTTTATGTCCTATCTGAATCAGCGTGAGGAAAAAACAAATACATAGCTGGAAGTAGAAGAGACCTCAAGAAAGTGAGCTAGCCTAGCATTCTCAGAAATCTTGGTATCTTGAGGATCCAAGAAAATTTTGGGGGGATCTCAAGAGACAGGAAGTCCCAGCTGGCATGTGGATTATGTATTTAGCTGAAAGTCTGCTTAAATTCAGTGGACCAAGAGATGGTTCCAGTTTCCACATGATTTAGATACATTTGAAGGGGACAAACTGAAGACATCAAGATGCTTAAGGATTAAGGTGATCGAGGAGTTTAGGCATATTTGAAACTTAACCATTGATACTGCTACAGGAGGAGGTAAGAAATCCCCTCCATTAGATGATGTTAGCTTTAAACCAGGACCTTGCTGTGGTGGCTCATTTTGAATCTTATTTATTTTTAACAGACTTTATTTTTTAGAGCTGTTTTAGGTTCATGGCAAAATTGAGCAGAAAGTAAGAGACTTCCCATATACCCTTAGTCCCCGCACATGCAAACCTCCCCCACTGTAAACATCCCATACACAAGTGGTCATTTTTTGTCGTGGTGGCTACAACAGATCAATTTAAATTGACATATCATCACCCGAATTCTGTAGTTTACATTAGGATTCACTCTTTTTTTTTTTTATTTCAGCATATTATGGGGATAGGATTCACTCTTGGTGAACCTTCGTTTTTAATCTACAAACTTCTATCACATTACTAGGTCCATCAATCCACCTGCCCCTGTAGCATGGTGAGATGCCCCGTCTAAGCACATAGCTGTAGCTAGTTGACATATATCTATGGGTTGTTGGCAACTGAGTATAAAACACAGCCAGACAGGTGACCTGACTCACTGCGATATTAATACACTCATTCATATTACGCACTTTGTCAAAGACAAAGCCATATATACAAATACAAACATACATACTTGATTGTTTTTAAATAATGACAGCAATATAGAAAGCACAACTATTAGTTTAGTAACGGATCACAGAAACAGGATGCTGGAGGCTTTCAAGGAAGAAGAAACATTATTACGACTTTGTCCTCAGGATCTGGCTTTTCATTAAATATCAGTCTGAAATAAATCAATTTCATCGTATTCTTCTCTTTTGCTCCTGGACTGGTTGTTACAAGATCCATAATAATCTCATAACATTTGGTATTTTTACCAGCTCTACTGCAAACAGGTGTTTATCCTCCTTGCAAAATGCTGCTTTAACAAAGGTGCAGATTTAAGAGTTTAATGTGATTTTATGTTTTCCTATTATAAGCGAAGGATCATCCAATTACACACCTCCTCTTTCAATCTTCCCTGGGTGCAAATGGGGGATATTTCATTCACTGGTGGTTTGGTCCAGGCAACTGAGACCCATCCCCTTTCATGTGTTAATTCTGACTGATACCACGTTAAATGGCTCAGGGGCCCTGGTTGCTATGACCACTAATGCTTTGTGTTGCTAAAACCCATGTTTAACTTCAATTCTGATGCCTTCACCTAACGGTTATTCCCTAGCAAGCTTCCCTTTATGTATGGGATTTCAGAAGCTTAGGTGCCTGGTAAGAACTAGTGGAAGCACATGACCACACATACATACATAAAAGTTAGGAGGGTCAGTGTTTAGGCATTATCCACCTGAATGTATTACTGTATCTCAAAAGTGTTATTCTGGATTTTTGAATCAGAATTATTATTTTGATGTTGAGCTTGTTTCTTCATGGCAGACCTTTGCCAAATGGTGTGGTTTGACATCTAATCCATTAGGTGGACATTTTAGTGGACACACCTGTAATTCTAAGTGAGAGACTCAAGAAGATTTGGCATTTTTTGCTTTACCCACCCCTTCCCCAAAGTCTCAAAAGCCTACATTGAACCATAATGTTTGTCGTGATAACAAAATACAAAACAGGAAAAAATTTTGAAATGTAAAATATATCACCATTTCTTTAAAAAAGAACAAATGACATGGCCAGGGAAAGGCATAAATGGAAGCTGTCTATTTTGGAAGGGGTAAGGATGGAGAACACGATTCCAAAATACAGTGCACAAATCCAAAGGAGTGTCTACTGCCATCTGCTGGTGGCACGCAGAAGTCACCCTCTTGTAGGGACACCTCGCTTTAATTGTATTGTGAAAATTCTTATGATAATTCTGCTGGTTAAATGAGAGGATGCTTAAATTTGCCCCTGTTGTTTGCACTTGCCTCTCTTTTCTTCTGATTGTAAGTTTCCTCTATTCTTCCTGTTTTCCTCTCAGTTTCTAAATCTTTTTCTGGGTCCTCTGGACCCATGAGATTTTAAAGCTTCCCAGTTGATTTGCTGACCAACTAGAGCCCTTTAAGCTGTAGGTCTTTGGCATGAAGTTCTTGACTAAAAATGTTTCCACTTCTTTTAACTCTAGGTTTCTGTCTTTAAAAGCTTATGCCTGAATGATCCTGGTTTCTAGAGGATGCCACATGCTAAACAGCCAGTAAATTGTATTTCTATTGGTATCTTTGACCAATGACCTTGTATCTTAACAGATTTGGGTGCAGCAGGATCCAGAAGTAGCTGCCAAAAATGAGAGCTACGAATTTGAGGGCATCCTTGGAATCTCCAAAGTTTGGCATTTTAGTAAAAATACTATTATTGTTGTTATTATTGCCTGTTTTAAATTTTGCCAAGGAAAGACCCTAAAATACAGTTAAACAAAATTAATTAGAGATAACACATATTATCATCATTTCATAAGAGAAAAGGATTTTTAACAACCAAAGAAAGCAAAACATGTATTCTGAAAAAAGAAACTTATCTTAGTTAAAATATAACACATTGGATGTATTTAGTTTACAAAAAGTCACCAAATTTTTAAAATTTTCTTAAGACACCAGGAGCTAGTGAAAACATCACCACTGACTCACTTCTAAGAACAAAAGGAGAAGTAACAGATATTTGGGATGCAGATAGAGAGGTCTAAGGCAGGGAGGGGATCCAAACCAGCACACAGATAGGAAACTGCTCAGGAATGGGTGCTGAGTCAGAGGGATGGTGAATGGTACATAGGCAGGCAGCAACTGAAAAACAGGGTGGATGGGCAACTGTAAAGATAAAACAGCAGGGTGGGGAGCACCATGGTTGGTACAGAGGAGGCAACATACAAATAGTTGATAAATTTAAAAAATGTGGAAAGTCATAGGATTTAGATATATTTCACAATACAATTTGAAAAAAAGGTATATGTCGCTTAAAAAAAAACAAGCAAAAACTGTTGAGGCCAGGCACAGTGGCTTACCCCTATAATCCTAGCATTTTGGGAGGCCAAGATGGGAGGATTGCTTGAGGCCAGGAGTTTAAGACCAGGCTGAGCAATAGAGCAAGACCCTGTCTCTTAAAAATAAATAAATAAATACGTAAATACATAAATAAATAAATAAAAACTGTTGAGCCCCTCTTGAAAAGGATCAGCCTATACCATACAGAGGTACATTCAAACTGACCATTTGTCATTGTCCATAGTCTTTTTCAGTCTTCATGAATAAAAGCGGTGATCTATGAATAGTTATATGCTACTTTTTTTTTCCTTTCCATAGCACTTTTGATTATATCGGTATGTGATGAAAATACCAAATCAGGTATTATTATGGGTGACCTTCATGAGTGCTTTGGATTAACTATATGGATGAGCTAATTAATTTTAAAGAACGCTGTCATGAAGTGATTCAACTGAAAATGCCTATGCTCAACAGCATTGGCTTGGACACAAGGAATAAAATTGGGCAAACTACTTTTCTTATATTAATATAAATTAATGTTGCAAAATGAAACCACTGCATATTGGGGAGGGGTTCACAGCTTTAACAAATCACTAATGAAGACTAATTTGGGTTGCAGATAAATTTATTTTCATACATAAAATCATATAACTGGTAAAACTTTTACTTTTTTACATTAGAAAAGAAGTAAACAATTTTAGCACTACCAGCACAATTATAATCTTATTAAACATAAAAGAAAAAATATTAATATCATAAATTGCAAGAAAACATGTTTCTTTATAGCTTTTTATTTTATCTAAGATCTAAAATCAGAACAGACTTTCTTTTTAAAAGATGTTTTTGCTTCAATTTTAGCTCTAGGTCTCTTATATAATTTATGTCAAACACACTTTCAATTATCTTTATCTTATCAATGAAAGACATTTGGTGAATCTGAGGAAAGAAGAAAAATGGAAGCCAACCAAAATTTCAAATTAATCCATTCTGAATGTTCTCTTTGAAACTTTAATGTATGTTTTATGTTTTGAGAAATAAGGAAACCCCAAATCCTATTGAATGGCAACTTTTAAGAATTTGCCATTTGTAAATTGGATTATGATTGAGAACCAGCATGATCTCTGAAAGCGGTTTGAGAAGAAAAATAATATGGTTATCATAGCAGAAAGCTTGTTGAGTTAGTAGAAAATCACTCAATATTTTAGAAATTAATTGAAAATGATTGAATTTAGTTTACAGTATTTTTCTTTTCAATGTGTAGGATTATAAAAGGGAAGATTTATAATTCACCTCAGCTACCCTTCCTGATATTATTTTACCATATATTTTATGTGTGTTTCACTTAAATTTTTCATAAGATCTTTTATTAGAAAATAGTTTTTCCTTTCCAATGATCAGTGTATATGCAATATTTTTAAAAATATAAACTTATTTCTGTAAATTGAGGTTGACAAGTTAATTGTTATTTCAGGCAGTAGGGAAGACAGTATCTCCAGTACAACCAATAATTTACTGTATTAATGTTTGTCCTCAAGGAGAGCACAAGGAATACATCAGAAAAGCAGAACCACAAATTGTTCTCACTAAAGCTCTCAAGGCCCAGAAAAGAGAAAACTTGGCAGGAAAGTTGTCATCCAAGTTCAATTCTTTCATATTAAAAAATAATGATTTAGATGGATGGCCAAAACCTGAGTAGAACCCCAGATCGATCATGTTTATTTTCAAAGCCTAAGGGCACGCATTTCCAGAAAACTCTGCAGCTTTAAATAGTGCTTAAGAGTTTACATTTAATTAAACTGGATCCAGGTAATCAGGGTCTGGGTTTGAGCTGTTTCAAACTATGTGCTTGCTGCTACAGTGCCCGAAGGCAAAGCTCCATGAAAATTCAACGGATCTTAACAACCACTGAACACTGTTGGGCTGAGAGTTTGATAGTGTATGAGGCTGGGAACTTAAGCCTCTGGGTAAAGACAGGCCAGAATTCTGTGGGTGTTAGCAATGATCACCAGGAATCAGCAGGCAGAAACCCTAGTCTCCTTAAATTACACAGCATGGAGCGTCTTCTCTGATCTGCTCCGCTTAGTATTTATAGAGAACAGAAACATATGCCTTATGAAACTTCAGTGAAGACAGTGCATGGGCTTAAGATATGCATATTTTAAAGAAAGTAAAATAATGTAAGCTTTCCTTGATTCTCTGCAATAAAGTTGAACTTTATAATCTCTAATGATCTTTCCCTATAAAACATCACACGATTCCAGGAAAATCTTGCTTCTTAACCTTAAGATTTTCTGGTATAATTAGGCACTGATCTCTCATCTTGGTGGTTCTTGGCCCTCAGTAGAGATGGTGTTGCCTAATCTTAAAGAACATTTAATGCCACATAAATGTAAATGCCCATTTCTGGAAGGAATGTGCTAGCACTTGGCAGATGTTATAGGTGTGCTTACTACTTTCTCAACAGCAACAATTTTCTAGTCCAAAAAGATCATCTGATGAAAATCTTTCAGGAAAGAAGAGTGTCCAGAAGCACCTCTGGACCAAGGATGTGTTTGAAAGAAAATAAGACATAGGGTATTATCTGCAAATGTTATACCTTATAACTGTGGTAGAGAGAAAAAGACTTCCTTTGAGGGGTTGAAATACAAAAGCAATTAGTCCCTACTTCAAGTACTTCCTTTATGTAATTAAATAAGAAGTAGTGCTATAAATTAATGAGTTAGTAAAGGAGAATGATCAATAGTAATAGCATAGTTGCACTTAATTGCAGGAAATATCATGTGTGTTTCATAGTTGAGGAAACTGAACTTGAAGGGTTTGGACAAAATTGTACTTCCAAAGTTAAATATCTGGTAGGCAATCTTAATAATATGCAGAGAGGATTTTTACAGTATCTATTATATGAAAGCAGAAGGTTTCTGTGACCAACATAACCTGGATGCTATTCAGTATCTACTGCCACACCAAGGGGACATCATGGAGATCCCATTTGAGACCTGGACCCATAAAGATTCATGGCAGAACATGAAGAAAGATTTGATATGGATACTGAGTCAAAGACAGGATAGATATTTGGCATAAAGTATCTTACTAATTCTAAAAGAATGTTTGTTGTGTATTTAAGAAATAAATTAGCCCTGTTTTAAAGACACAGAAATCATGGAACAATTGTTAAAAAATTCCAGAAATAAGTAGGTCAATAACTGCTGTGGAATCATCAATTGGTGTATATGTGTATTAGGGTAAATGAAGGGCAAGAGGATGGTGGTTATCAGGGAAGGGAGTGATGTATAATGTAGAATATAGCACGTGAGATGATTCTCCTCTCCCATCCTGTATGCAGAATGGGTCCCATCTAGGTCACCAACTGTCATGAACCAGGGATCAGGGCAGATTCCATAGCATCATGTGGCCTGGATTAGGAATACACTTTATAGGGGACAGTGAAAACTTAAAAGTCGGGTGTCAGTAATAGGAAAAGAAGGCATGGAGTAATGGTTAATTATATGTGTCAACTTGACTGGTCCACAGGGTGCCCAGATATTTGGCCAAACATCATTCTGGGTATGTGTGTGTGGATGTTTCTGGATGAGATTAACATTTGAATCAGGAAACTAAGTAAAGAAGATTGCCCTCCCTAATGTGGTTGGGCCTCATCCAATCAGTTGAAGGCCTGAAACAGAACAAAATGTCTGAGTAAGAGGTAACTCTTACTGCTTAACTGCTTGAGCTAGATGTTGTTCTTTCCTGGCCTTCAGACTCAGACTGAAACATTGGCTCATCTGAGTCTCAAGTCTGCTGACTTTCAGACCAGAACTTACACTGTCACCTCTCCTGGTATTCAGACTCGGACTGGAATTATCCATTGGCTCCCATAGGTCTCCAGCTTACTGACTGCAGATCTTGGGACTTTTCAGCTTCCATAACTGCATGAGTGAATTCTTTATAATAATAAATCCTATTGGCTTTGTTTCTCTGGAGAACCCTGACTAATAATACGTGGGTTCCCCAACCTTTCTTTCTTCTAGAGGATTGCCACAGTCAAAGCACCATGGATTTGTATTCCGTGTCGGAATCCTGCCTGCCATACCTCTCCCAGCCCTGTGAGGCAAGTGTGAGAGCAACTTTCTCAGTGAAGGAACAAATAGAGAGACGGGGAGCCAGCCAGTTTATATTGGCATAGGACCAGCACACAGAATTTTCTGAGATTCCAGCAGCCCACTCCTAGAGACCTTGTGGCCCATAGGAGGTTTCCATCCTCTCTGCTCTGGGGAAGGGGCCATAGGCAGCTGAGCATGGGTGCAGCCAGCCTCTCCTCTGGGAGAAAGGGACCTCTGGTCCCAGATACCTTCTTTTCCAGGCAACACAGAGCATCAGGGTCCCTTTTGTACCATCATAATCCTTGCATCACACATTGTTGGAGTAGATGTGATGGTCTGCTCTGAATAACACCATGAAGATTGCAGTCTTACGGGGAGGTGTTGCACACAAGAAAAGACCAATATAGAAAATAAAGATTAGTAAATAAGAAGTTAAAAACACATTGGATATTTCCTCCTGATGTGTAATACCATTCCCCCAAATTTTATAGTTTATGGAAGATTTATGTTGAAAGTAGTTGCAAATAAAAGCTAATCAGAATTCAAAGGCTTTGGAATACCAAAGAGACCTTTTTAAACTCTGTATAATGGGAAATACATAGACTTTTCACCAAGTAATAAAATGAAGATAGGGTTATATTAGAAAGGGCAATCGACTATGCATGATTCTCTGAAGGAAGAAAGCACAGGCAAGAAGATTAGTTGGGATGCCTCACAGTGATCCATCAAGTGATTAGGACCCTGGAATGAGGTGCTGACAGGGTTAATAAAAACAAAGGGATATTTCTGGAAGTTGCTTTAAAGAATGGGTCAATAAAATGTGATGACTCATTGTAAATGGATGAAGAAAGAGAGGTCAAAACTAACTTCAAAATTGCAAAACTGGGCAACTAGAAAAAAATATGGTTTCAGTTAGGGACATCTAATAGGGGTATCTATTGTGAGCCAAAAATGATGAGTGACTTTATGGTGGGAGATGACATTCAAATAAAACTAAATGCAGGGGCTTGATGACTATAGTGGAATATGGGACTGGTTAGCATTTGGCTAAGACTGAGTAGAAAATTAGGTAATTCCTATGGATTAAATTATGTCTCTTCAAAATTCATATGATGAAGTTTTAACCCCCAATGTGACTGTATTTGGAAATAGTATCTATATGGAAGTGAAAGATTAAATGAGGTCATAAGGGTGGGACCCTAATGCAGTAGGTCTGTTGCCCTCATTATAAGAGAAAGTGATAACAGAGCTTGCTCTTTCACTTCTTCTGGGCCATTTGAGGACACTGTAAGAAGGCAGCCATCTGCAAACCAGGAACCAAATCAGCTGACACTTTGATCTTTGACTTTCAGCTTCGATAACTGTGAGAAATTAATTTCTGTTGTTTAAGCCACCTAGTCTGTGTAATTTTGTTATTTCAGCCAGAGCTGACTACCACAGTAATTAAAATGTTTACAAAATAAAATAATTGTTTTACTCTAATTATTGTATGTAAGGCACAAAGCAAGAAGATAAAACATCAATAAATCAAAAGTAATAATTAGTCACTGTTAGATAACCTTGCTCTATCTCCAATAATGTATGAGGACACATGATATAAATATCTTGTCAAAGACATTGACAACTTCAGCTGGATTTGCTTTAGAAATTTTTAGCTTTAGGGCCAGTCAGGGTGGTTCAAACCTGTAATCCTACCACTGTGGGAGGCCAGGGGTTTGAAACCAGCCTGGACAACACAGCAAGACCCTGTCTCTAAAAAAGAAAAAAAAAATAGCTGGGCGTGGTAGCACATGCACCTACAGTCCCTGCTACTCAGCAGGCAGGAGGATGTCTTGAACCCAGGAGTTTGAGGTTGCAGTGAGCTATGATGATAGCACTGTACTCTAGCCCAGCCAATAGAATGAGATCCTGTCTCAAAAAAATTAAAAAAATTTTTTAGCTTTAGAATTACATAGAGTGACAGAACATGTCCAAAGGCCACCAGTGTTTGCACGTTTACAAGAGAAAAACTTTATCAGAGTACAAATAGTGACCTAATGTAGCAAGAGGAGTATAAAACAACCAATTAGTGAATAATAACAAATTATAGTGAATGATAATTATTGAGCACTTGCATTGTGTCATACATTTTCTAAGCACCTTGCATGTATTCACTCAGTAGTCTTTGTACAACCCTATTACGGAGGTACTATTATTAATCCCAGTTTTGAGATGAGGAACTGACATTCAGTGAGAATCCGTAACTTGTTCACAATCACACAACTGTAAAGGAAATGAGTTGTCATTGATGAGAAAGAACAGTGGCAATTCATAAATCCCAAAAGGAGCCATTCTTGTAGGGGAAAAAATTGCTAAATTTTTATGAACATTTGTTGAAAAGTTTTACTGAACTGATAGAGAACAGAGAGACTTGAGGCACAACACAGTATAACACTGAAAAAGTACCTCTCACAGCTGCTCTGGTGGGTCCTCCAAGCTCATAATGAATATTCCCAGCAAGAGAGTCTTTCTTGCTTTCCAAAGAAGCTCTTTCCAAGGTGGCGGAGTGCCCAGTATTACAGAATTTCTCGGTATATTGACCACAGATGCTATCTATAACTTATATACTTCTGTTTGTTTTCCTATTTTAAAGCTAACATTTATTGAGCACTTGCTGTTTTTCCCTCTATATAACTGAGCATTTGCAGCGTTTTCTTATCAATCACACCAGCGGGTATTACCATGCTCATTTTACAGATGGGGAATGTGAGGCTGAGAAAGTTTAGACAGCATAACCAAGGCAGTTTATAACTCAAAGTATACGGATTAGTGACACTCAGTAGGAATATTCAACAGCCGGTCAGCTACCCTTAAGCTACAACTTCCACTTATATGCCTGGAACAGCAGAGAGAAGCATCTTCCTATTTTCACATAAAGGCCCTAAAAGATCGTATTTAATTTTAAAAAAAGAAACATTGTATGTATTTTAAAAATCTATTTCTGTTCTCTTCAAACTTTTGCTTCTCAAGGCCAGATATTTTTGGTTCCCTCACTTACGTTTTGCAAAGCACAGTTTTCAGATCCCATTTCATCCTAATTGTCCTTTCCTGCATTCTCTAGTAAAGTTACACTATTAGTTAACATTGGAAATAATATTCCAGATGTTATATTACATTGGACTATCATCCCCCTTGATTCAAATACTTTCTTTTTGACAATTATTAAGATGATTGTCAAAAATAAACTTTTTATATTACAGAAGCAATATGTGCTCATTATGTAATATTAGGATGCAAAAAGGAATAATATAAATTATGTATTCCATTGATGAGTTAATCATTTTTGTATTAGTACCTCTTGACTTATTTTCTGTGAATATTTATTTTTATAATATCTGCATTTGTACTGCATTGATTTTTGTGAGTCCTGCTTTTATTCCTTGGCATTGATAGCATCGACATTTTATAGATATTCAGAGTTTAATGACTATATGATGTTGCATTGATTGCCATCTTCACTTTACTGGTCCCTTAGTATTCGTCTTTATAGAATAGCCATTAGTGAATTGTAAGTGCTTTGGTAATTAGTATCTCTGTAAATATTTTATTTTTTCCTCATATTTTAAATTACTTTTTAAGTAAAAATGTTCAGAAGTGATATTTCTGGATTGAAAAATATTTGAAAAGCATACAGTTTTAAGTCAATGTCTCTATCTTCCTCAAATATACCATGTATGTCATGAATATACCATGAACATATCATTACTCTATGCCTTGTTCAAATTATTCCATCTGCTTGAAAATGCTGGTATCCCTGAAAAAAAAAAAAAAAACAACTTATTATTCAAAACCCTTTTCAAATAGCACTACACTCATGAAGGCTTCTTTCATATACCCAGTTAGAACTTGTCAGTTTCTGATTTTTGTCCTCATTGTTTAAACTACCATTGCAGACTTCCTTGTGTTGTATTGTTGCTATTTATGTTGTGTCTAGACTAGGGCCTCCCTAAGGACAGGAATCACAAAAACTTGAGTTTTAATCGTGAACATCTAAGCCATTCTAAACCAAAGTATTATGACACATAGTAGATGCTTAGTACAAGTGTGTTGAATGAACGATTAAAATCTTCATTTCCTAGAAACCAACTGTTCAGAAACTAGTTCTGACCAAGGGGCTATCATGAAAATCTTGACAGGGACCCCAGGGGCTCAATAGATCTGATAGAATAACTAACTAAATCTTCCTAAATTACCATCATAGTTTTCACCTTAAATGTTTCAGTGTCTTTAATCCAAAATTGGGTTGAGTGGAGAATAGGATACTCAAGGAGAGGAAGAACGTCAGGCTAAAGCCAATTTGTAGAATGCTTTGCACACCACGGTAAATGGGTTGTTAGGTTATTGATGGTTTTTAAATGTCACGAACAAGTATGAAATGCTACATGTCGTCTTTTTTGGGTTGTTTTTTTGTTTTTTTTGTTTTTTGTTTTTTTTTTTGAGACAGAGTCTCACTCTGTTGCCCGGGTGAGCGCCGTGGCGTCAGCTTGGCTCACAGCAACCTCAAACTCCTGGGCTCAAGCGATCCTTCTGCCTCAGCCTCCCAAGTAGTTGGGACTACAGGCATGTGCCACCACACCCAGCTAATTTTTTTCTATTTTTAGTAGAGACGGGGTCTCGCTTTTGCTCAGGCTGGTCTCGAACTCCTGAGCTCAAACTATCCTCCCGTCTCGGCCTCCCAGAGTGCCAGGATTACAGGCGTGAGCCACCGTGCCCAGCCTCATGTCATTGTTTTGTTGAGGTAGTGATGATACTTTCCTGATTCAGTCCAATTTCATGTTGCTATAGGACACAGAATAATTAGAATTTTTATACTAACAGAGGGGAAAAAAAGGAGGGTAGAAAATATATGTATCAAATAGGCAGCATTTTGATAGAATCATGTGTAAAAGGAATAAAAAATTGTGAATGCCATTCAGAATTTTATGGTGTTTATTGAGTTTGTGGATGGGAATGGCTGCTTTGAGATACTAAAAGATATAAAAGTGAATGAGGTAAGAAACTCAGAAGGGGTAGAGCAGAAAGATCGTTGCATCAGTTACCCAGTGTTTTATCTAGCATCTAAGATTCTGTTGTTTTGTTATCTTAACTTACCTATACTTTCCCATTTTTCACGTACTAACCTTATACTTGGCTGTCAGGACATTCAGGGTACAACATGCCAGGAAATGCATAACACAGCTTCCTTTAATGTCCATTATCCAGCGGACACCAAAGCCGGTTAGTGTGATAAAAGATGGTCACTTTTATGACAGTGGCTGTTTTGAGAACAGATACAAAAAGATGAGTTTTCAATCATTCTATCATTTACATCTAAGATTTTCATCACCATTCTTCATATTATTCCGAGATTTATCATGGAGAGAATTAGAAGCTTGTGACTTATACTACCAAATTAGGAAAATAAGCATTTAAGTGTATGTTGTAACATGGAAGGGGTTACAAAAGAGGTAGGAAATATGATCCTTACCTCCAGAGAAGTGTATGATCTTTGTACAGAAATATCTTACATGTAGGTCACCCTTAATTAATATAGTACAATCAAGTGCTGTGTTGTGTAGTTAAATTTATAGAAGGGTCGGTGTGAACTAAGGTATCAAAATGGAAGTGAAGAAACCAACAAGATGAGAAAAGAACTGACAGTTATACTTCTCACAAATCAATTTTACTCTTAGGTTCTAAAATATACTTCTGCTGACAGAATTTGGCAATGCCATTTTCCCTAGTTTGCAGGGGAAAAAATGAATTAATTGATATAATTTTCTCAATTTTAAAATCTGTGCCTAAAGTTTTCTCTTAAGGTTTTGGTATCTGCAACTTCCTATCTAGATTAGAATCAAATGCAAGATATCATATGAATTAGCCCAAAATTAAATATTAGACACTTTTATTATATTTGTATCTCATGATGTCTGTAAAGAGCATAGTGACTCATGTGGTCTTATACCTAAACAGGCTTAAATTTGACCACGTTCTGTGGTGCCGCTAATCTAAGAAAATTGTGCACATTTTTATCTTTGGAAAAGATAAAAGACCTGTCTGCTACTCTCCTATAATCCAGCTGACAGTTGTTAGCAAGGTACATTGTCTCATCCAGTATGTTTTTGAGTAAACCTGATTTTCCTATTTATAGAGGAACATTAACCTGTGAACTTTGATATTATGTTTTCAATGTGGGAGTGAGCATGATTAGTGGGTAGGGAATTTCCTGTGGACACCTTTGGTTCCATTCACCCCACTTGACATTCCATTGTGAAAGAAGGCTTAGATAGAGCAGCTCCTCCCATGCAATTGCTATTTGGGAAAGTTAACAAGCAGACTAAAAGACTAAGTACTTGTGGTGATTGAAATTCTCAAGGTCCAAGGATGTATAAGCCAGAAGCACCTTAAGTAGTGATGACAATGGTGATGCTTTTCCACAGAAAGAAAGAAGGATGAAAATGTCTCTGTCTAAAGTGTATGTGCATGTCTGCTTAAATAAAAACACCTATACACAGTTTGCTAACACTGCATTTTTAGAAAATTTAAACGTGGATTTTTTTCTTTAAATAGTTAAGACTCTAAATCTAAATTATAAAAGGTTGCAATATTAATATTTTTATAAGGAAGCCACACATTCATATATTTTCACAAAAATTCTAAAGCCCACAGGTCCTTCCTAAGTTATACTGAATTCTCCAGTATAATTTAGCCCATTCAGATGCACTGCAGAATTGAATACGAGAAATGAGGCAGCATTGTGATCCCCCCCAAGAGGGGGCTGGCCAGAAATTCTGATCTCCAGATGCAGCATTAAATTCGGATTGGATCAGTAGCCACATCAGAATTGTCAGCAAGTGTAGAAGAAGAGAGGCGATATGTCCCAGAAGGCCACTGTGAATATCTTAGCTAAGGCGCACAGTAATCAACAACTGTCATTGTTCAAGTCTAGCACAAGAGATACTAGCAATTAGAAGTTAGGAATTCAGGCTAGAAAACTGGAAAACTAAGAGTGTGGAACCTCCCTAGCAAAATCTCTTCGTAAGTGAATAGACTATTCTCTACCTTCTCTGTGTTGGCATCTCAACAGCTGAACTTACCTGGAGAAAAATCAGAGCACCTGGGACCTGTATCTCAGGGCCTCCCTAAGAGAAGTGAGCCTATTCTGTTTCCCTGGAAAATTTGCTCTCATTTGCGAGATTATTTCATAGCTTCTCCTGCCTTCTCTAAACTCTAATACTCTTTCTTCTTTCCTCTTTCTTATCTACTGTATCCAGTTCCTAATTGCCAAGAAAAGGGAAGCCATGAGGAAGGAATGCTCTTTTCCCCAACACAAGCCTACCAACATATCTGCATCTATGCCAATGGGCTCCACTTCCCTCTTATTACTGGGTGGCACCTCCTTGCTTCTATCTGACCAACCTCTCTACACATGCTCTACCACCCCACCGAACACCCAGGTGCATTCCTATCTCTCTTCCCCTTGTATCATTTCTTTTACTCATTATTCTTATCAGACATTATAATAGCTTCCATTAAAAAAAAATCTCTTGGCAGAATATTCCCCCAATAGTCGTCCCGTACCTGTACTTCTCTTTATAGAAAAGTTTTATGAAAGAGTGTCCTATGATATTGTCTTCGTTCCATCATTGTTTCCCTTCTTTATTTACTCTGCCATTAATCCCCTTTAGTGAGGCTTTTCTCTCATCCTTCCACTAAGACAAATCTCATGGAAGTCGTCAATGACTGCATCTTGCCAAATCCAAAGGTCTGTCTCAGTTTTTATTTTATTCAACTTCTCAGAAACTTTTGACTCAGTTGATTACTTCTTCTTTATTGGAATTCTCTAAATATTTATTTCTGTATGCATTTGTTTGTTTATTGCCTTTCTTCAACACTAGAATATAAAAGCAAGCACAATATTGTATAACCCTTGGTCTTCTTGTATTGTATCTTATATTGTATCCTCAATGTCTAGAATAGTACCCGGAATATACTAGATGCTCAAGAGTCATTTACTGAGTTATTTTAGCAGTCACATATTTGAGTAACAGGTGAATGAAATCATAACCACTAACAGAGTTTATAAATGAGACAAAGATTTTGGGAGTCAGAGGCTTCTTACCTCTCCTCTGTCCAGAGCCAGTCTCAGTTTAAATTGATAATTGAGCTTTGGAATCTCTTCATTTTCATTTGAAGTGAACTCATCCAACATGTCCAGTGAGCTATATAGCTTAGACTGAATTCTCTGCAGTCAACTCAGGATAAATAAGCATATTCACAGAAGCCATTTGTCTGAGTCAGTGTCCCATGAAAATACAAAATGAAATCGAACTGCTTTTGTAAAATTGTGACCAAAAAATGAGTAAGTCCTATATTCTCAAGCTCTCCCAACAGGCGACACCTCTGAGACGCAGTGGCCCTCTCTGTGCTAAGTGCTGACATCGAGTGCAATGAATGAGATGCTCAATTGCTATCCGCACCCCCTGCCACCCCTGGCTCATTCCAAAAGTCTCCATCCATGTATTGACCAAAATAATCCACCTAGGTTTAGGCTGCGGCCAAGGAGTCTATTTATAGCTCAGAGTAAACTAATAGCCAGGCTGGGAGACCTTTTTCTTATTTGTAATTCTTTCCCCCTTCAGAATATAAGTAAAAAGAAACACCCCAGAAATACATGAAAATAATAAACCTCTCCAACCCCCAAATTCTGTTAATAACTCCTTCTTTCCCTCGAACAAAAAAGGAAACACAATATTGAGAGAATGTCAAGCTCCTGCTGATTGCATTCAAATGAAATGCTTTATTCAAAGACCATCAAGACCATCAGAGAGTCCCCTCAGGTAGAGGCTGTGACATACTTGGGATTCGCAGTTTTAATGAAAACATTTAGCAGTTCAACCACATTCCCTACTTTTTCTGCAGGAAAAAGAAAAAAAAAATCTGACCTTAAAAGTATTAAGGCTGTGTAATTGGTGGTAGTGATCTGGGTTTTATTTCTTAAGTTGTTTTGCTCAAAGAATTCATCCATGAGGAAGTCAACTCAGATACATGTTTATAGACATTTGACTAAGTGTAGGATTTTTTCTAGCATTAATGAACCACATAGACCATTACAGGAAGACTGTTATGATGCTTAAGAAGTGGTGCTTTTTTTCAAGAAATAAGTCATAACGAGAAAAAGCGAACTTAAATAACTAGAACCTGCAATTATTTATTTTTGTCCAGTTCTTCTCTACTTTTGTTTTTGCTTTAAATCAACATTTATTGAAAACCTATGACTCTACTTAATTCTGGGTAAATTTATAAATGAATATTAATACAACAGTCCTCGTTCTTGCGGGTGTTTTACTCCATGTATTGAAAAGATGTATTAGGAGTATGTATTTAAGCAATATATGTATCGTGTGACCTATGATCAAAGATATTTGGCCCTATTTTCTTCACCTTCTAAGCAGTTGTCTTTGAACACTAAAGATTTTCTAGAATTGAAGGATCCTTTGAATCTCAAAGAAATATTGTCTTGAGACGATCTTCTGTTTTACATACTAAGGTGGAAATAGAGTAAACTCATGCACTCCAGAAGGATTTATTTTTTGACAAAAGTAAAATAAAAATAAGCTTTTATTGTGTTAGTGAGAAAATTCAAGGATCGGAATCATAGTTCTGATTATACTTTAAGACTGCAAGATTTTCATACGTGGTATCTGTGTTTGCTGAGAATGGATCCCTAGGAGAGCCTTCTGTTAATGCCTTCAGGAGGTGTCCTGTGCAGGGATGAATAATGAGGATCCTGAGTGAGATGGATAGAGCGACATAAAATGTTCAAGGAATGAAATGTTTGACAAAGCAGAGGGAATCTGGGACAATAGAAGCTATAATGCCTGTAAATTGTTCATGAAACTTGTACGACCTGGGCAGTGAGCAAGAAGCTTAGAGCAAAATGGAATAAGGAGACATTCTTGCTAAAGCTGAGAATGGAGGTGAGAAAAAGTAGTGAGATTATTTTCTCTGAAAGGGTAAATCACAATTCTGTGGCCAGTTGGTATCTTTCCATTTAAAAGAATCTCTCTGGCTGACTTGATTTATTCTCAAGATGGTTTTGACACTCTGAAAAGTGGCTCACTTCCTCATCATGATGAAAAATATACCAGTTTTCGATAAAAGGGAAAGTGAAAAAGTCCTTTCTCAACTTTAGTCCAGTAGACGCTCCAAAAAAAAAAAAAAAAGTAGAAAGTTACTATGTTTCTTTTACCCTCATGATGTCTTCCGAGTGATGGCAGATGTGTTTCAAAATTGTGAGAAAAAATAAACGGAGGTTGAAAAACATGAAGTGGTCTATTTTGCCCGTTCATGAGAAATGTTCTGAAAAGGCCATCTAAATGTGGATTCGAGCTGTATATCACAGGATGCCAGCAGGATTCATTGGTAGAAAGTTGTGGGAAACATTTTGATTGCTTTAAAGCTGTATTCATAGCTAGTCTCTTGTGTGTGATTGCACTTCAAAATCATTAGTCTTGAAGAAAAAAAAGTTAAAGAATTTTTCTGATGTTCGAGCATTGAAAAGGGAAAGAAGACAAACTAGAAGCCCAGTCTTTTATAGCTGCTGCAGTTCGAGATGACAAAACACTACATCTCATCAATTAGAAATGGAAAATTAAAAATATTAGACTTGTCCATGGCACCCTGCTAGTTAGTGACTGAGTCATTCCTCAGCTTCTTGACTTTAAGACCAGTGATATCTCCCTTCTTTTACACTGAAGGTATATCTATTGAATAGTCAATATTGAAGACAAAGTAGAGAATTAAGAAGAGAAAACCAAACACAAAGTTCTCTTTCTCCATTTACCCTTTAGATGGATGTTTCTTTAAAATAAAGTTTTTTGAATAAGCAATTCATTTTGGTAAATATTAGTAAATTATACTAAATGCTTCTAAGGATTATGCTGTTTGCAAAGGTAGCATGGTCCAAAATGACAATGAGAATGGATTCAAACCATCCTAGGATCACACTTTAACTGTCCCAGCTATGCGATATCGGTCAACTTAACCTCTTTATCTCTGGCATCCTTATTGTTAAGTTGGACATTATTCTACCTAATTAATAAAGTTCTTATACAGACTAAATTAGAATATGCATGCCATAGCTCAGTTCCTGCAAAAGAAAAGCTGCTATATTAATATTCTTATTAATAAAATTAAGCAATTCATATTCCTCCTAAATTTATATTTTACATACACCTGTATATGACATGGGGAAATTCTTTTGTTATGCTATTGAGTTTTACTAAAGTTAAAATGTATAATTATAATATATAATGGAAATTGCCTATTTTTTCCCTAAGTTAGTGACAATTAGATGCAAAGAGTACAATACTCCAAGGAGTTGTATCAGCCGTTGCAATTTCTGGTAAAGTGTCAACAACTAAATTTCGAGCTCATGGAAAATATGACCATAATTATTTTGGTTTGCTTTTAAAAACCAGCTTATGTTTAAAGATCATTGCGAACAAGATCCAGACTGTTCTGCCGCTCTACACACCTACAAGTGAAAATCAATGTTTCTTTCAAGAATTTCCATACATCTCTCAGATGAAAGTTGCACTGTGCTCACGTTCTTCTAATGTGGCATATGAATGGTTTCAAATGCAAGCCCAGAAGCCAAAATATTGAGAAAACTGTGAAAAGTTATAGTTTAGAAGGTTTTTCCCAGAAAGAAAAGAGCAGATAATATTATTACAGAAAATCCATAAGCCAAAAAGAAGTTGCAGAAAACTTTCTCCCAAGTCTTTTTCACAAACTGTTCTTAAATTTTTAAAGAACACTTGAATAATAAAATACGCTGGTGATAGCCCTGTTTTTGCCTTGTGACTACCCTGAAAACATTTACTGAAGATGCTATTTTAAGCTACCATTTCAAAATTTTTACTACCAGTTTGTAGATGATTTGTATTCAGTGCACGACATAAGAGCAAACAATATTTTCCCCATTCATTCTGGCATAGATCATCTGTTTTTCTGCCAAAAGGACTGAAATGCCATTTATCATGTGAAGATGGTGTTGGGAAGGTATTGCGAGAACAGTAAAGGCAAAGAGATAGAATTTGGTGTCCCTGTGCCTATACTAAGAGAAGTAAGTCCCACTTTTCTCCAGAGGAGAAAATTTAGCTTCCCTTTGCTGCTAGGCAACCCTTATGCCTGGAGCAACATCCTGCTTCCATCGAATAACACACCACACTCTTCACATATAAAGCATCCTCTAGTTCAAACTCATGCCAGCATCTTTCCCAGGAGATTTCAGTTGAGAGGCTGGTTTTTCCTATTTTAAATATCAATGTTAGCTTGTGTTCTTCCCATATTTCTAATGTATAGACTACGAAAAGTAAGAAAAGTAGAAAAATAAACTGCAAAACAACATTAGCATGCTATGCCTGAATTTTAAGTCAAGAAATGTCAGTATTGGAAAGTGCCATTCATCGTGGAAAGCATAGCATTGTATCTTAGTGACTAGCCAGCCATAGCTTAAAACATACTGCAGTTTTATTTTTGGTGATGAGGAAGGAACACTCCAAATTTGTGTTCTAGTCTTCTAATTTTTTTTTTTTTATGGAGGTGAGTCTTTTTCCTTTGAAGGAATTTTTAAAAAATAGCCTGTTTGTGTGTGTGTGTGTGTGTGTGTGTGTGTGTATGATGATCTTGTTTAGCAATATATTTTTTCACTTTTAAAATAGAATATTCTATAATATGATGAATTTGATCTTCTTTTGTAGTTCATCATTTATCTGAATGACAGTATAACTGACTTAATCTTTCCAAGGTGATGTTTTTTTTTACAAAGCCAGAACGAGTTCGGTTGTATGAGATGTAGCATGGACTTATATATATATATATATACCTACGTGTGTGTGTGTACAGTTGGCCTTCCAAAGTTGCGGATTCTGTATCCATGGATTCAACCACTACAGATTGAAAATATTTGGGGAAAAATTGCACCTATACTGAACAAATACAGACTTTATTCCCTGTCAGTCTTTCCGAAACAGTGCAGTATATTAACTATTTACATAGCATCTACATTGTATTAAGTATTGTGAGTAATCTAGAGATGATTTAGATTACATAGGAGAATATGCTCAGGTTTCATGCAAATACTAGGCCATTTTATATCAGGGACTTGAGCATCCATGAATTTTGTTGTCCATGGAAGGTCCTGGAAACAATCACTTGTGGATACAGAGGGATAACTGTATATATCAGCGGTCAGTTGAGCACACCCAGCAGGGGTTTGGAGGGAGGGGCTACTCTGCCTCAGGCTGAGAAGACTAATTGAGTTTAGGTAGGTCCTTTAGTTCATTTAACTCAAATAGTTTTTGGTATTTAAATTCCTTCTAGATCAGAGGTTCATAACCCCAATTGATAACCAGAATTCCCTAGTTAGAGCCTTTAATAGCTACAAATTCCCAAGCTCTGTCTCTGGGGAGAGGGGCAAGAAACAGCATTTCAAAATGCTTTAGGTGATTTTGATGTAGCAAGGCAAGTGTTAATTTGTGGATTTGCATTAATTCCTAAGCAACTTCTCTAGAACCTTGTCTAGCTGGTAACCCAAAGTATGTTTGAGTACCTCTAGTGACTGCAAAGCCATTACTTGCCCTAGGCAGCCCATGTTCTTTTGAATAGTCTTGCCTGCATGAAGGAAACCAATATTAAATGAAAATTTACCCATTGGTATTAATTCTATTACTTGGGGCCATGGAGGAATAAATCTAATTCCTAATTCACACAGTAACTCTTCAACTACTGTTTGTAGTCAATGGCACGCACTCCCATTTCAGTCATTTCTCCTCTCTCGGTCCCTTCAGTCTTTCTTCGTGTGACTTGGCTTAAATATGTGCACATTGTCCTTGTTCTTCTCTAAATTTACCCCATTTCCACTTCGTATGGGGTTACACAAATTAGATAGCAAATCCTGTGTCCTAGCTCTGGTATGATCTAGTCATATAAATATTTCATTCCCCATGTCGTCTGTACTAATGTAGCATGAATATATGTTATCTGTTTCAGCAGCCACATCACTCTTCAGTATATATTCTATATTCTACCAAAAGCGACCCTGAGATCTTTTTCTATTATACACTCATGTCTCCTTTATGCTAGATACTTGAAAATGTTGTTGGAAAGAAATATAAGATGTTATATTGATTCCAGTTAAGCATAATCTTTAAAGATTTGGTCCATGGTTCCAGACTGTTGAGATCTTATTAAGTTCTGATTGTATCATCCATCATGTTTGTTGTCCCTCTTAGCTGCATGCCACCAAAGACACTTACAACCCAATCTTACAAAATGATGGAAAATATCACAGCAGGAAGCATTGAAAGAAATATGAGGAATAATGGTTACAATAAATGTGATCTAATTGCTATGGTTGTTTTAAATATACCTAATGTCTGCAGTTTCAGTAGCAAGGGCATGGTCTTTCTTCTTGTTGCCTAAAAATACTTTGGTAGTCCGTGTCATTGTGAATAGGGATTTGAGACTACTGCAGTTATAATAGGGACTTCTGCTGAAAGAAGACCTGTTCCTAAAACCGTATGGCATTAAAAACTCATCTCAGAGGAGCTGCAATTGTTTAATGCAAATATTGAAAATCTAGTCTTTCTGTCTACCTTGGCCATGAAGTCCATTTGGCTTGGATGTTCCTGGTATCCAGTCCTTTTTGGTAGTGCTTTGGTGCTGTGTGAAAGAAGATATCCTCAGTGAGGAAGGAGCATGAGATGTATAAATGTATAACTACCTATAATAAGTAATCTCTGAATTAAACAATTATTTGCTTTTATACCAAGTTCACCATGGCAAGTTTAAAGAAGAGTAAAATTATCCAAGTAGGATGATGACAGTTTTGATCTCAGCCATATTTGTGGTCAGGTGATGAAATATGAATTAGTTTACTCATAAAATGAATAAAACAATTAAGTTGAATTAAATATTAGCCTGATTAGTTGTTGTACTGTTAATTAGATTTTTAAAACTATTTGGATACTTTAACCACTTTCCTATTTTATCTGAATAATCATTTACTCAGAAACACAGGGATGGACTCCTCACAAACCAATACACATTAACATTACATTGGAAACTTTTCTTTTCCCACATAAAGCTGTATGCATTAGAGATGTCTGTTACTCAGTACGTTTCCTGAGATTTCTCATTGTGCAGTAACAGATTCAAGGGTGAGCTTATAGTACAATCAGTGCACGGGTAAGAACACCTTAGTTCTAGCTGCAGTGCTAGGATAACTTGTTAATTGGCTTTAGATCTATTATTTACCCATCGTCTCTAAAGTGAAGGAGATATCATGGCACATCACTGAAGTCTCTTTAATGTCCAACAATGTATACATCTGTAAATTTGTGAAATGCCTCCAGAGAGATGGGACAGTATAAATGATTTATATTATTGATTTACTTGGCAAGTGGAAGAGCTGAGCTCAGAAATAAAAAGGCGATTCTATTACAGTTCCATAGTCTGAAGAACCACATTACTCAGACCTCAAGAAGTGCTCTGTAGCTGTTAAAATGACACTTGAAAAAGCACATAGGAGAATTGCGTTCCCATGTATATACATCTACACATCCGATCATTCATCTACCAAAAATGATCGAGCATATACTTTTTGCCAGATACTGTTCTAGATGCTGGAAATACTGTAGAGAACACATCAGATAAAGAGTCTGCATTTATGGGCTTACACTATGGGGTAAAATACACTGGGTGTTAAATAAGACAATGAAGTCAAGATACTACATTAAAACTATAGTGAAAATTAAGCAGCAAATGAATGTGAGGGATCTAAGGGGAATTTCACTTTAAATATTGTGGTCAAGGAAGTTCCCACTGAGAAGTTGACATTTGAGTGAAGATCTGCAGGAAAAACAATGCAAGCCATAAAGATTGCTGGAGGGAGGATGCCCTAGGTAGAGACAACAGCAAGTGCAAAGTCCTTGAGGTGGGGGCTTGCTTGTTGTGCTTGGGAAGGATCACATAGACCAGCATGGAGGGAGGTGAGTAAGAGAGGAAAAGAGGAAGATGAGGTAAAGCTAAAATGGGAACCCAGATTGTATAAAGTCTTGTTGACCATTTTAAGGTCTTCTGTTCTCTGAGTAAGGAACATTGGGTGACTTACTATTTGGTAAGTTTCCTCTGGCTACTGAGGTGAGAATAGTCTGGGTGCAAGAGCAGAAGCAGCAGACCTGTTAGGCTATTGGATGATATCCCACAGTCAGACTTATCCCTTCTAATGGACTGGTACCTGTTACTATGCTATTGTTAGCCCAGTCTTCTACTCGAATTATTCATTCATTTACAACTGTAATAGAGTTGCTGACAGGCACAAAATGCTGTAGTTGTTCTAGACTGAAGTTATATAACTTTAACTGTTGAAGTATATACCTCTGTTGGTACCAAGTAGTAGTCTATTTCTTCTACCTTTGTAGTCCAGGACAACCCAAGTCAATTAGACAAAGGTTTATTGAGCACCTGCTTCGTGTTAGGCACTGTTCCAGTTATTTGGGATACATGAATGAGAAAAAGAAACTAACATCTCTGCCCTCATGGAGTTACATTTTAGAAAGCAGAGAAAAGACAAAAATAATGCAGAAATAATGGATACAATAAATAATTGATAGAATTTATTAAAGGATTATGAGTATAATAAAAAAAGACAATATAGATCAAATTAAGGGGATAGGACAAGTCTTAGGGATAATAGGATATTCTGATTAGGTTTTATTAGGAAAATGAGATTTAAGCAAAGACCAGGAAGTTATCCATGAAGATTTCCAAGAGAATATTCCAGGCAGAGGAAACAGGCAGTGGCAAGGACCACACTGTGCAAAAGCCCCAAGGCCAGAGGCATGAGTGTCGTAGTCAAAGCATAACAAGGTGGTCAGTATGTCTTGAGCAGAATGAGCAGTGGGAGTTAGTAGGGCCTGAGGTATGAGTGGAAGTGAGAACCAGGTCATGTAGTTGCTTGTAGGCAGTTGTAAGGACTTTGGATTTTGCTTTGTATGAAATGAAAAGCCAAAGGAGGAGAAACATGATCTGACTTAAGCATCATTCTGGCTGCTGTGTTGTACCGGAATATGGGGTGGCAGGCATGAGTGCGGGGAAGCCTGATAAGAAGCTGTTCCAACAATGCTGTTTAAGAGGATGAGGCTCAGGTGGGGTGGTGGCAGCAGAGGTGGGGAGAAGTGGTTGCACTCTGGTTGTATTTTGAAACTAGATCAAAATTGGATTTGATGTGGAGTCTGAGACGAAGAGAGAGAACTATTATGACAGCAAAGTTTTAGGGTCTGAGAAACTAGAAGGATGGAACTGCTGTCATCCAAGATGGGGAAGATTATAGCAGAAAAGGATTTACTGAAATATCAGTAGTTTTGCTTTGTATAGGACAAATTTGGACATCTAAGTGGGGATGTGGCCTAGGAAGCTAATATACAAGTCTGGAGTTAGGAAGTAGGATTTGGACTGAATATATTAAGTAGGGACTCATTCTAATGTGGTAAGATTATGGCTTACAGTGGTATTTAAAGCCATTAGACAACATGAGGTCTCCAAAGAAGTGTTTGAAGATAGGACAAAAAAGGCCAATGATTGAGCCCTGCATACTCCCAAATGAAGTGATTTGAAAAGAAAAAAAAAAAAAACGAAAAACTCAAATATCTCCAAATTGTACATGACAGATTCTCCTGCTATGTCAGTAAAGATCTGCTATTGAAATAGTTTGAACTCATTTCAGATTGGTGGGTTCTTTAACTTTATAGCATGATCCTTTTGGGATGTACTCAAAGCATAGACTCTACCCCCAGCAAATAAACAAACTAAATAAATGGGAATAGGTTTCCCTTTACATGGCAACTGCAGTCACTTGGCAGTGACTGGGATGCTACACTGTGGCCGATATGGAAGCTGGATATGGCTTTCACAGGGGAGGGAGCCCCTTGATGGATTCTGAGACCTTCCGCAGGAGCACAATGGGCTTGAGGCAACGTCATAGGTTTGTTTACCTTGGTCTGTATAAACGTCACAAATGAACACTCTTTTTGGGGGGCTATTACATTAGCTGGGTGTCAAACTCTCCTCTAAAACTTATACAGGATTACAAAGATTACCCACCAAAAAATCTGTATGCATCTGTATACCCCAAAATGTATGCATACAATTTAAGTTAGACTTTTAGGAGTCACCCATGGACTTGTTTAGGAATCCCTGCTCTACTAACTAAAAAACAGGTCTTAATTAGCTTAACAATTTTTTTTCAAAACTTTGTCAGCTTCAGTATTAATTTTAAGTTTGGTATACTTTGTCTACTATTTAGCATGAGTAGCAAACAAACATGAGATAGTTATTCTGCTTTTTATCGTTGTTGTAATCACTTCATGGAGAAACTTGCCAAGAATAATTAAAAGTAATTTGCAACTTCATTGCCCTTTTATTGGCCATTGACTTTGCAAACAGAAACTAGCTATGGGCCAAGTGCCACATGTTTCATATAGTTTGCCAGTTTCGGGTACACTTATAAAAATTTTTCATGCTAATTGAATTGGTCCCCTGTCAGACAGATAACAATTTCAAATACTACTAAATTTATTTTCCTAAAATTTTAAATGTGTATATTAAGGATGTAAAACTACTCTTGGATTAGCCGTATGCATAGCCCTCTACCATGGCCAAATGAGAATAAATAGCCTCTTGTTTAATACTAATATAATTTTGCCATCAAAAGCAAGGACAGGTTTGGATAGATAGAGCATTCTGGCATCTAGCTACTGCCAGAAAGTGTTCCTCAGTTTTCATTACACTAAAACAAAACTCATTGTCACACGTCTTTCACATGCACCTAGTCCATGTTAATTACCCCCATATAGCCAGTCCACCTGTCTGGGTATTTGGTACGCATTTTCAGAACAAGTTCTTCCTGGTTATTGCACTGATAAACCATGGTCCTCAAACCCTAAGATCCATTGGAAGGCTAATGAGGCTCTTTTTGAGCCTGGGAGGTGGATTTGTAGCCAGCTGTTTTGAAAATTCTAAATCCCAAACATTTCCGCCATATTTATGGAGGGATTCTAAACTCAAATGACTATTAGCGTGAGGCAATACAAGACCTGTGATAAATAGTGAATTCATGCCCTACCTAGGGACTTTGAAGGCGTTTGTACCTCCTGGCAGAACAAGCAGGTCAGGTCAGCCAACTTCCAGCACAGAACTCTCAGGGGCCACTGTCTGGAGTGGATACAAGGCCCCTTCTGGAGAAAACCAATCTCTCACCTGGAGCTTACCACTGTGTGGGGGAGGGCAAGACTCCCACACAGGCAGGAACAATTTTTATATCTGGCTATCAGCCCTCATGCCCTCGTCTCTTGATAGCATCTTCAGTCAGTATCACAGAACATAAACTCTCTAGCCCTTCTCAGGAAGTGAAGTTTTTAAACAGTTTGAAATCCAATTTGCCTCACACCCCAGCTGAAAAATACGATATTTAAGAAAGATTATAGTGGCGGGTCTCAAGGTGTAGTCCCAGACCAGAATTATTAGCTTTGTTTGGCGACTTGCCGTAAGTGTCCACTCCACATTTACTGAAGCATAAATTCTAGGGTGGGAGTTGGCAATGTGTGTTTTTGCAAGTATTCTGGGTGAGCCTAATACTGAAGTTCGAGAACCACTGACCTCAGGCAGTGTTTGTTACCTTATAGTATGCCTAAGAATTGCACACTTAGCTTGTCTGGGCTGTGACTGGATATCTTAATTTGTAGCATGTATAACAAGCATCCAAGCTGATGTGTTCCTGATACACCAAAATGTTTGTGAAACATAGGTTTGACATAATACTTATCTGACTTTATTTTACAAAATCATTTAATGCTTTGAATCAAACCTCATCAAAGTTGTTATCTGAGAAATTAGAAAAGACATGTTCTCTGACACCACTTTTTCTTATATTGTATAAATTCTTCTCTGTGGTTAGATAAAATAGTAATTTATAATTGTCCAATGCATTTAATAGATTTTAGAGACACAAAAGAATAAAAGTTTATTGTTGGAAAAAATTAGTTTATACAATTGACTACTATATGTATGTATATACTATAATGTATGTGGATGTATATATACACATGTATATATGTATATAGTACATATAGTGTGTATATATATTTGATGTTCCTTTCATGTTATTTACCATTATTAAAACATTTTATCCTATGTAGAATTCTCTGAATCTGAACACTCTGCATTAACTGTTTCTTAAATATCTTATTTTAATTTTTTTCATGGGCAAATAGCTCTTTAAACATATTTTAATTGACCATTGATTCATTGACATAGATGATTGAATTTAGGTTAACATCCTACGAACGTTTTATAATTAACAAAGTTAGAGTAGTGGGTTATTTAATGCAACACTGTGTATGGCCAGGGAAGACTGGCTGTTTCCACAAATCCTGAAAGAAATTTCTGAGAGAAACACAATTTATATTATAGTCCTCTTTGTTTTCAAAACAAAAGAATAACTCAATTTTAAAACACCACTGAGAATGCCATGCCATTTCAAAGTGATTTACCTGCCAATTTTTTCCCTGACTTTCAAACTTTATTTTTAATTTCAAAATGTGGATTTTAAATAGGGAAAATCTTGCCAATAAACATATCTTTTACTCAGAGGTTAAAATAAACTGCTGATTTGACTGCGTTGGGGATGTATAAAGTAATATCTCATGACTGAATATTTTTAGAGGGCAGATTTTGTTTTTATTTTCGTTATGATATCCTAAGATCCTGTTTCAAGTCTATAATTTTAACCCTGAAACTGAAATTACAGCTTCAAAGAGAATATTCACTTAACAAATTGAAATGGTTTCAGAGTAAATTCATTTAAAAATTAACACACACACACACACACACACACACACACACTGATTTTAAGATAGATAGATATATTCAAAATTGAGTTTTTAATGGATATGCTTCAAAAGTCACATTGACTCAAATTAAACTTCTTTATGATATAAATTTTACTGTTAAAAAATATATATTTTACCTTGGCATAACATTTAAGAGTTTTTCAAAGAGGATTCAGGTAGATACCATGAGAAAAAAAATAAAATTTATATTTCTTTGTTTTTTCAATTGTTTGACAGTAACTTTTGGATGAGCACTCTCTGTTTGTCCTTGTTTTTAAATTACATGGAATTTTCATCCCTTTGACGTTTCAGGGGCTCTCGTGTTTTGATATTGAGAATTTTTTCTTGGTTCACCAAGAATATTTTACTTTGACATTTATTATTGAAGAAATAATTTTAAAATATGGCTCTACTCTCTTGCCTTAGAAAGTGAGATATACTGAACATTTTTGAAACCCTTTCTGCTTACTAATGGATTTGTAGAGTTGGTCAAGATAATACTTGCATGTATTGGTAAGAAAAATAAAGTTCTATAATTATATAAAAGTCAATGATGGCTGTGTCCTTTCCCCTAGAAGATTTAGGAGAAAAGAAAAGGTGAACTATTAATTTTTATGGTAAGAAATGGATTATTATTATTTTACCAACTATTTATTTTAAACCTGCAAACTCAATAATTTAAGAAATATTTATTCAATTCTTACCATGAACCAGATCTCATTTGTAGCATAGGAATGAAGCATCGAACATGACCCCTAACCTAAAGGATCTTGATTAGAGAGTTGATCATGTAAAAACAGTATATAGTAATTCAAATTATTTTGTTTTATATAATATTATTTTGTTTTGTAAATGACAGATGAACCAGGAAAATAGTAAATTATATAGGAGTTCAGAAAATGGAAACATGAACTAAAATAGTTCACCAACACTTTGGGAGAAAGGGAGACTCAAGTTAGAATTTTTAGAGAATCTTAGAAGATGTGTCATATTTGGGGAAATGGGAAGAAGGGGCTAAGATGGTTGTGGGAAGAGAAAACAGCTTGAGTAAAGATGGGAATGAGCTTTATTTGTTTAACAGAAGACAACATTGCCTTGGTTGGATGGGGCATGTGGAGAAATCACAAGAAAAATGATATGTTGATACATAGAGTTAGGACACACTGTAGAGCTGAAAGGCAAAACAATTTGAAAATCCCCTTAACTGTATTACAGTTCCTATAAAAACCTTTCATTTAGTAGGAAAAAATATACATGTGTTCTATCTATCCAATAAGATTTGAAAATGAAATGCCTTTGTTACTAATTGATACAACACTTCTCTATCAAACGAAGTGATGAAGTTTATGCACATGTATGTGTGTGTGTCCTTGTGTGTTCAAGCATGTTTGGTTGCATGTGAGTGATGGAGTCGTCGTTTATCACAATAAAAGGTTGCAGCTACCCACGTAATTAGGCATGAGGCTAGCAATGACTGGATCAGGTGAGCTTTGTCTCCCTTTGCTCCTGAGACATCTTTCTCTCCTGTACTAATCAGCAGTGACGTGTGGAGTCATCATGAGTGACAATTACAGACCTTTCATTAGAGGAAACGATTACAGAACTAGGCAGATTGATGAGTGGCTTGGTATTTCCTTGGAAACTGAGCTCCTCCCCACCAACTCTCTTCTGACAACATTGCTGAATATTATCAAATATGTATTTAAGGGAATTCAGGTAAAGCTTTTTCATGTGGAAAAACAGGTTATGATTGCTTAGAAATTTATGCCGAGAGCAAAATTTAACATATCTCTCTGAATTGTATCATTATTCTAAGATTACCGTGCTTTTCTAGAGTACTTTGCCACCTCCAGTTTGTGCAACAGTACCTGTGATGTTGAGGATCAGGTGTTGTATTTTGCTTACACATGGGAAAGTATTTAAAATAGGCGGACAAAGTATTTTGTTGAAGACTCCCTGGTTAATTAAAAGCTGGATATTGGACTCTCACTTCATTCCACACCTTGCTCTTGCAATCGAGGTTACCTTTAAACTAGATACAGATCACCCCTTCTCACCACAGGCCAATGGATTGGCTCTAGCCCTGGAATAGGAGTTCTCAAACTTGACTGAGCATCAGAATCACCTACAGGCTTGTTAAAACACAGAGCACTGGGCCCTACACTCAGGATTTCTTATTCAGTAGCTCTCAAGTGAGTCCTGATTATAACCATTTCTAAAAAGTTCCTAGATGATGTGCATGGTGATGCTGAAGCTGCTGGTATGGAAACCAAGAACTACTGAATCCTGTCTAAAGGAATAATTTTTTATTGGTCACATTTTTTGCTCAGATATTCATCTTCTGCACATTCCCAAGCAGCTTTTCTGGTCTCATTCCTACACAACTGAATGCTCTGCAAACAATTTGCTCTTTTGTCTGAATGAATGTTTTGTCTGCTGCTTTGCTTTGACTTTTCTAGCCATGGCCTCATGGTCTATCTCCATGAGGCAGATGGGAATTTCTTTGACCAGAGAAATGCTACCAATAGTGTTTTCTCACATTGATTTTCTTATTTGCTATTAATAGTATGCAGACACTGATGTAAACACATTGTGCCTAAACTCTCAGTGGTACTGATATTTGTATTATAGAGCTGTTCTAACTGTAACTTTGATCAAAATAATCAGTTGGTTCTTCTAGATGAATGGTCAGACTGTCAAAATACAGATGTATTCGTTATTCTAATGAAACTATCCTAGATATGAACTATGATGATTACTTTGACTAAAGTCATCATCAGATTGGTTCTTGTGATCTTTTAACCCAAACTGACCATGCATGCTTGAAAAGAAAATAACTAAGAAACTGGTCTATAGCCAGTAGAACAGTTAAAGGCTGAAAAGTAAAATATCACCCTCATTCAAACTACATTTTTCATATATTTATTCAAAAGTATTTATTCAACATCTACTATGTGCCAAACACTCTTCTAGGTGCTAGAGGCTCAACAGTGACCTGAGGAAATGAAGTTGGCATTCATGGAACTCATGTTCTTATGGAGAGAGACATGATAAACTGGGAAACAGATAAATAAACCTGATAACTTTTGATAGGTTAGGTGCTATGAAGGAAATAAAGCAGGAAAGCATGCTATAGTGACTGGGGGTTGTGGAAGCTATCTTAGGTAGAATTCTCTGTGCAGGTCTCTTTGAGGAAGTGGCATTTAGGCTGAGACCTGAGTGATGAGAAGCAGTCATCCATCTATATCTCACAGTGGGAAAGGTAATGGTAAGGTTTGGTGTGAGGGAAGAGCTTTTAGGAAGAGGAAATGGGAAGTTGCAAATCCCTGGAGCCAGAAGAATCTGGGGAACTTGTTGATCATGGGAGGGAGTATTATTTTATTCTAAGCACACTGGAGAGTCATGAAATGGTAACGTGATCTGTTTTGTACATTAAAAAAAATCCCTCTGATGCATGGAGAATGCGTTGTAGGAGAGTAAGACTAGCCCAATTAAGAGGCTATTTTATTAGGCCTTTGTTTTAGACTTTGACCTTGACTTTGCTGCTGAAACTTCTTTAACTAAAATGTAGCTAAGTTATTTCCACTTGCAGATCCTAAATTAAATACCAGGAATTTGGCTCCTGTCCTAGATAAAACACTATAAAAGGCATTCTGTCCAAGGAAGGAATTGCCATCTGCTGAGAGTGACAATGAACTGGGGTGGTGGCAGTAGATGTAGTGAGAATTGGCGAGATTCGGGACCTATTCTGGAAGTATATTTGAAAAGTCTTGCTGAAAAAATGAGTTCATTAACTATAGTGGGTGCTGTTGGTGCCCTGTCCAGATCCACTTTGCTGGCTGGAGAGTCACCAGTAGTTGTTGGGAGTGTTGGCTGCCCAAAGCTTACAGCTGCCTTTCTGTCAATCACTCAGTTTTATGTGAACAACATTTTTGCTATTCCCTGCCCACCTTTCATCCATCTTCCCTCATTCTCTTTTTCCCTAGAGCAGTGGTTCTCTAAGTGTGGTCCTGGAATGAATATCACCAACATCACCCAGGACTGTGTTAGTGCTATCACTTCTCACAGTCCACCCCAGACTTACTGTATTAGTCAAAGGTTCTGTAGAAAATTAGAACCAATAGGAGATATGTGTGCATGTGAGTACAGATAGACAGATATTGATATAGATATATAGTGAGAAAGAGACAGATTGATTATAAGGTGTCCGTTCACATGATTGTGGAGGCCGAGAAGTCCCATGATCTGCCCTCTCCAAGCTGGAAACCCAATAAAGCTGTTGGTATAGTCTGAAGGCCTGAGAGGTAGAGAGCTGATGGCATAGATTTCAGCCCTGGTCTGAAGGCCTAAGAACCCGGAGTGCAGAGGTAGGAGTGATGTACCAGCTCAACAGTCAGGTAGAGAGAAAATTCTACCTTCTTCCTCCTTTTTGTTTTATTCAGGCCCTCAATGGATTGAATGATGTCAATCCACCTTGGGGAGGCTCTTCTGCTTTACTCAGTCTACCAATTCGAATGCTAATCTCTTCTGGAAACACATTCACAGACACACCGAAAACTGATGTTTAACCAGCTGTCTGGACATCTCATGGCCCAGTCAAGCTGACAGATAAAATTAACTATCACCCCTACTTAATGAGAAATTCTGAAGATGAGGTCCAGGACTTTGTGTTTTAACAAGCCCTGCAGGAGATTCTGATGCATGCTAAAGTTGAGAACCACTGCAATCGAGCAGTTCCTAATAAATTACTTGAACAAAAATCTCCTTTCATGCTCTCCTGCAAGGGACATGCAACCTAAGATAGGGAATGAAAGGAAAAAAACTGAGGGAAATTTCTTTGTTTTGGGCTTGAGCATCTAGCTAACTTATAGTTCTGTTAGCTACAATGGGAAAAACTTGAGCAGGAGCAAGTGGAGAAATCGAGCACTCTATTTTGGACTTGATTAAGATTGAGGTATGTCTAGATGTCCAAGTGGGAATATCAAGTAGGTAATCAGATATCTAAGTATGAAATTCATGTGTAAGTTCAGAACTAGAGTGATAAATTGTAGAGTCTTCACTGTATGAATCCTAAAACTTAAGAAGAAATCCTAGAAAGATAAGAGAAGAGGGTGTAGTGAGGACTTCTATTTTTTGCATATATTCAAAACCACAAAAAGTAGGACTGTCTGACTTCTTTCTCTAAGGTTATGTAAAATAATCCTATTGCTTCCAAAAAATCATTTATAGAATAGAACAAATAGTGCCTAAATGTGTTAAAATGATGACTATTTGTACTGTGTCTATGCAAAGGGTTAAAAAGATTTTGCTAATTACTGAAGAATTCAAGGATGACTTAGCTTTAAGGATGTTTGAAGAATTTGTTCATCATTTTTACCTAAGTGGAGAGGAATTCTTGTGGAAGATGACATTTTTACATACCTATATTTGGATACCAGAAGAGTAGAACTTGGTGAAATCTCAAAAAGGCACATCTGATTCATATATCCAAGCAGAGAAATAAAGATTGAAGTTTGAACATATCCTAGAAATGATGATTTTTGCACACATATAAAAATGAAACTGTTTTAATTATTATTTAAAAAGTACTGCATTATAAAGAGAAATTCTCATAATTTTTTATACAATCAAATTATTAAAACTTATAATTACAGCATTCTCAGTTATGGTACACATTTAAACACCATTGCTTCCTTTCAGACATCATTTCTTACCGTACCTTTAGTCAGGAGTTTAGTAAGGGAAAGTAAACCTCACATGATTTTTTTAAAAACATATATTCAGCATCTTTTCATCACTCAATGCCTATTAAAACACCACTAGCATTGAACACATGCTGTCCTCAATTGTGTCAACTGATTATGATGCCAAATTTAACCCAGTTGTCAGAAGCAGATTGCTAGAACAGATCTTAAGTATTTTTTTCTACTATTTAAGGACTAGCACCCGGAAAGCAGAACAGGAAATGTGTAGGGAAGAGGTGGCCCATTGGGGACTGACTCATCTTTCAGGTGTGATTTTTCTGTAGACAACTTTAATCCTTTTTACAGCCACATTAGCATGTTACAGTATGGTACTTACAAACATGGGTTTTGAAGTCAGATGTAATGACTTAGGTTTACCACCCACCGATTATATGACTGACCCTGGGCAAGGGAACTAATCTCCTTTTGCCTACTTTCCTTGTCAATAAAGGTAGCACCCCATAGAGTTATTGTGAGAATTGGACAATACAACAGACATAGAGCACATAGAATATTGCTTGGAATATAGGACATGTCCAGTAATACCCCCAACTTTGTCCCGCTATTCCTAGTCTCTGAGCTTCAGCAATGCCCAGGTAGACAAATGCATCATTAGATGAACCAGTGTGTGTCTGCTAAGAAGGACAAACTTCTGTTAAGGCTTGATATGTTGTTAAGTGATGTGCAATATAGTACCTTTTTTTTCTTAATTAAATATAATCTTGCCATATTTGTTTGCTTTCTCATAAGTACCTTAGCTATGTATACCTTCTTTTATTCTTTCATACGTAGAATAATTTAATTTCCACCTCCACTGGAATGGTAGAGAAAAGTTTAGGAAGAATGCAGATTCTTGACTTACCAGGTCAAGAGTAGAACTGGAAGTCATTTATCCAAGATTCATTATTTGCTTCTGTTTTATAGCATTTCATGTCAAAGCATAAAATGGTGAACTAGCTTCCCAGAGAGCCAGTGTGGTATTCTGGAATGAACTGTGGAACTGGCACTGGGAAATGCGTATTTTGTTTCATCTCATATTCATTCATCCATCTCTTTATTCAACAATTATTTATAGACTACCCTGATATGTGCTAATCCCTCTTCTAGATGATACAGTAGTAACCAAAACAAAAATTACTTATCTAATATTCTAGTGGCAGTATACAGAAAATTAACCAATTTACTAACAAATATATTAATATGTTATTTAATGACGAGGGATTTGAAAAGTGCAAGTTGGGTAAGGGAATCACAATGATAGGGAAGTATTATGTGTGTTTGCTTGTTTTTAATAAATAATAAATAATATTAGATCCTCAGATGTGTCACTCGACCTTCCTGGGTTTTAGATTCCCTATCTGTCAAATATGTAGGCAGGGAGAGAAGAAGTGAGTATGAGATTTAGGAGTCCTGCAGATTTTGTAGGTGTTAGCTGGGACTAACTCAGGGCCTTATGTAATTGCTCTACACAAGGGCATAGAGAGTTTAAAGGGTGTCCATCTTGTTCTAGTTCACACATGGTCCCCTTGTACATTTCGTACATGCACATAATCATTTGCCTTATAACTCTAGCATTAATGTGTGGTACATCCCAAAGCAATTTGCAACCATTTCCTCACATTGACTTACAATCATATTCACTGATTTCTTCATTTATCTCCTATGTATGGAGGTCATACTATATGCTAAGAACCATGCTGGGAGATTTAGATCAGCATTGTTATCCGTATATTGCAAAAAAAAAAAAAAAAAAAGGAAAAGTGGAGCAATTAAATATGAACTAGTCCAAAGACAAAGAACAGATCTATGTGGAGCTAAAACTAAAAGTTATTCTCCTCTAAAGACACACTACATTGTATCTTTTATTCATTAGCAGTTCTTGGGAACTCAGAGAAAGGTAGGGCTTCTTCTTGATGTTTGTCACCCAGTGATGTCAACGAGAAAAGATCTGATTTTGGCCACTGAAAGTCTCTGAACAAGAAGTTCTGAATGAATGGCTCTGAGTCTGTGCTTTATGGTTAGTATATTCCATGAGATAACTACAGAAAATATTGTTTGGCCAAAGAAAGAGAAGAATTTGCCAGTAAAGGCAGGCAGTTTTCTGCCTAACACAATGCAGAGACCTGTCCAAGAGGTATTCATCTGTGCTAACATCTGACCTCCTCCTTGACAAGATGCCAGCGAAAAATGAACTCACTGGGATACATTCTGGATCCCTTGGGGAAAGAGAGACATAGAGAGGACAAAGCCTAACGCTTAAAAGCAGCCACTAGGAGAAGTCTGAGAACAATTTCCAAGAATATTTCCCATGTGTTACCAGGAAAAGGCAACACATCAAGACTGAGCTGCCCATCAGCTTCCTTTACTTCCTGGAACCCCTCCCTGAGACCTGTAGGTACTCTCAGAGAAGGCTTTATATGGACACAGTTATCACTGTGAAAGATAGTAAAAGATAATGTAATTATCACGATGGATGATCTCAGCAATTCTTGACCAAATAGAAAAAGCCATCATGATGCAATACAGCAATGGCCCCACTGAGATGGCATTGTGATTCCAACAGCAATCCACTCCTGATCCCCTAGGCAAAAGACTGGGAAAAACTCTGCAGTAAACAATTAGAGTCTGCAAGCCTGGCACCCGCAGCAGATAAGGCGCGACCTCCTGAAAACGCAGGGAGGCCTCGGGTATCATGTTCAAGTCCCATGTAGAATGCTGCTCCTTCATTTTAGGGCATAGAATAGAGCCACCAAAATAAACTCTCATGTATTGGAAGAAAAACTTTAGGCAAACTAAATTTAACAGAGTTTCTTTAAGCAGAGAACAGTTCATGAATCAGGGCACACTCAAAAACAAAAGAGGTTTGGAGAGCTCTGCTTTAGCAGCCTAAGCAGAGGGCTTGTGTAGGATGAAAGTGGAAGCAAAATAAAGAACTTACTTGATTGACTACAACTAGGCATTTGACTTACGTGGCTATAATCTGGTGGAAAGTCCCTAGTTAGAAGTTAGTTTGTTATTTCTGACTGGTTAAGCTTAAGTTTCATTTTACTATTTATGTTGAGCTTCAGTGTGCTTATGTAGGGACCCAAGGCACTGGAGCTATCTCAGCCTAAGGCCTCTTTTTTTTTTTTTTTTAATGGAAGTAATGACAAATGGCATAGGTTACATCATTAATTTCAATTGTCCTTTACATGGATTTGATTGATTTCCAGCAAGTAATAAATTCCTCCACATCACTAACTTCTCTCATAGGAAGCGTGCACCGGAGAAAGGTATCACTAAATTTCTCCCTATAGCCAACACTACTATGAAAGGGAAAGCCACTCTTAATGAAGAGGCTTTGAGCTTCTAAGAATTAAGGTTTAATTCCTTCCTCCTCTATGCCTTCCTCCCACCACCCCTAACATAGACACATACACACACACACACACACACACACACACGTATGCACTGGGGGATGCTTCTCTTGGTCTTGCATTCAGAGAGCGGGAGCTTTCAGAAGTGGCATGTCAGGTCTGACCCTATTCTTTTAATGCGTAAGTCTAGAAGTAGGAGAACGCTGATGACGGAACTTCATCTGGAAAGAGTAGTAATGGAGGGGAGCTTGAGATTGAAAGTGCAAATGATGGGTATTCGCCAGAAACCTATGCATAAAATGGATGGCTCAGGATGAGGGTAGGTACATAGATGTGTCAGAGGGTGCAAATGTAGGGAATGTTGCACAGATTCTGACCAACTATGCTGGAAGAAGTCAGCCTGCCTGACCTCTTTACCACTAAGTGTTATGTTGTAGAGTCCTGACCTTATAGGTAAAATGAAACCGTTTTTATATGGAACACTTTCTACTGAGATGGGCTTTCAATTCAGAACCCATTATTGCTGTTATTGTTATTTTTCTTTTCATGTATCCCTTATATAAAATCCCTTCCTGAAACATACACCTAGAAATATGTTTTATGTTCTGAATTTGACTTGGTTTGAAAGTTTTGCTACCCAACTGTTCCCTTTCTGTGTTGATCTCTGGATTTCAGATTTATCTTTGAATTTATATACCCAGAAGTTAGGGTCAAAATGTTGGACAATCTATGAGGCCTGAGCACTGACCCATCACGATCATTGACAGCCATCATGCTAGAGCAGAATCCGGAAACCCCTTACTCAAAGGCCTTGACCCTTTGGTTGCTGGATCTTCAGGTAGCTTATGGAGGAACCAGGGTGCTTGGACAGCACAACATTCAAGGGCTCAGAATAGTAGCTATTTGATGATCAGAACAGAAATATTTTAATATTTAACAAACAGTATAGTCATAATGACGAATTAAGTTATTCAGCTGGAAATTACAAAGCCATTCAATGTGCCATCCAGCTATTATACTAGCCAAATGACAATTCTATGAACATATGAAGACCCTACCATCACATCATCTCTGTGACCACATTCCCTCCTCCTAATACATATCCTTCCAATTGGGCAAATTCTCCAATCAAGATTAAAAGTACAGCATTACGAAAAAGAAAAAAAGCTTGATGCATGCTCTTATTAATTATTATTAGTTCCCTGGTTCCACCACTATGTCAAGGTTTATTACTCCAAGTACAGAACAGCTCCCTCTGCTTGTTAGTGTGAGGCAATCTGAAACAGCAGAAATACCCCAGTCGAATGATGTAAGGTAAGTATGAATTAGCCTTGTGACTTTCAGCAGGTCACTTGTTACTTTTTCTCATCTATAAAACATGAGTAGGATACAGTAATCTCTGTGGTTCTTCCAGCTTTGATACTTTGAATCTAGTTGTATGACATTAGTTGGTGCCTACTGATTATTTTGACTCATAAATTGCCTGAACATTGTAAAGCAGAGGAAAATATTAATAGGTTTTATTCTGTACTTGGGAGGAGAAACAGGAAAAGGTTTATTGACTTGATTTTCTGATGTTTTTGAGTTTTTCCTTTTCATTACCAAAACAATTGACATCAGTAAATAGTTATTTTTGGGAGAAGGAACACGTATCTTGGTGGTTTAAAATCATGCATTTTGGAATCATAGAAATCTTTTGTATTTTTCTTTTTTTATTTTTGAGACACAGTCTCACTCTGTTGCCCTGGCTAGAGTGAGTGCCGTGGCTTCAGCTAGCTCACAGCAACCTCAAACTGCTGGGCTCAAGTGATCCTACTGCCTCAGCCTCCCGAGTAGCTGGGACTACAGGCATGCGCCACCATGCCCGGCTAATTTTTTCTATATGTTTTTAGTTGTCCAGATAATTTCTTTGTATTTTTTTTTTAGTAGAGAAGGGGTCTTGCTCTTGCTCAGGCTGGTCTCGAACTCCTGAGCTCAAACAATCCGCCCGCCTTGGCCTCCCAGAGTGCTAGGATTACAGGCGTGAGCCACCGCACCCGGCCCTTTTGTATTTTTCACCATAGAATTATTTTACATTTTAATTTAATTTATAAATATTTTCTTTAATGGCTTTAGAGTTTTATATATTTATTTATAATTATCTTTATATCTTTTATCCATTGGAATTTATCCTGTTTTATTGGTTGTGGTCAGGCTCTGACTTCATTAATATTTTTCCAGAGGCTATCTAGTTGTCCCAACAACTTTTATGGAATTATCCATCTTTCCCTAATCATTTGAGATTAGACATACTTGTACAGATATTGCAAGTGGTTTGTAGACTTTTCATTCTGTTGTATTCATCTTTCTGTACACTCATGTTCAAATACTTTGGCAATTTACAGTGTAATCTCAGGCACATTCTGCAACTTCTTTATGATTCAATTTTCTTATTGTTAAAAAGGCAGCATTGATAGTATGTATCTCAGAGATGTTGCCGACATGGATTAGAATAATGCTTCAAAGAATTTAGCATAATATCTGGCCCAATCTAAACTCTCAGAAAATATGCAATATTATTACTGAATCACAGACATTATTTTATTTTCTTCCTGCTGCCGAATTTCATTTATATTTTGCAGTCATTTCCAATGTACTGTGTGTGTGTATGTTTGTACATGTGTGCTCTAGGAGGATTTCAGATAAATTCAGTAACTTTAAATTCATATAGTTTTGGAGAAAGTTTTTTCAGTCCCTTCTAATTCCCAGAATTAGCGCTGCCCAGCAGGAATCATTATTCTAGACAGTATACTTTCTACTGGACTGCTATTGCCAGCTGCCCTAGGTCATGCCTGCCCCAATTAATTATGTATTGGGCTGTTTCCCCTTGAAAACAAGATGGAACATCTTTCCTGTTTGAAACAAAGACTGATTCCCTGCTGGTCCCACTTTCACGAACCTGGCCAACCTGGGTGGATTTGACCAGTTTTGTCTCTCCTTCTCTAACTCTACAGGGAAAACTTTACTCAATAATCAAGGATGGGAATAGTGCCCCTAGCTGAGCAGCTGAGATTAAATCCAGCAGCTGTGAACCTGGTATAGGGCAAGAAGGGTGTTGGAAAGATCAAAACACAAAAATTCACAGGCAATGTAGCATCTTTTGTACCTGTTCCCAAAGCAGAATCTCAACTTTTTTTTTTAATAAAGTATCATTGGCAATAGAATATGCCCCGAGCAGCAAAGCTCATAAAAAGTAGCTTTTATAGCTTGATTATTTATTAGAATGTTTTTTTTTTCATTTTTTAGGGCAGAAAAGCTAGCATAGAATTTTATAACAGAAGAAGGAGCCAAAGGGATATAGATTTCTTACATGCCAGCCAGTGAAGTGAACTTTTGATTTTAGTGTTCACATTTAGGAGGCTTAGCAGTGAGAGCACATGGGCTTTTCAACTTTATTTGATTTGGGGGGTAAAAAAGAAAAATATCCAAGCCTAGAAATAAAGTCTTATAAAACACCGCAACAATGCCCCAGGTCATGAGAGAATACTATTGCTTTGGGGTAAAATAGAATTGGAAGGAAATAGAACTAGAGTTTGCAGTACCTAGATAGTTGTTGTGGTTTGTTTGCTTTTGAATCTTCAATTCAATTTTGGATGGCCAGAAAGAATTATGTTTCACCATTCTGAAGTAAGAAGATCTGTTAAGACAGAGATTATTTCTCCATTTCTACTTATACGCTAAGAAACTATCTCTAACATCATTGCCCAAGGGCAGAGCTTGAAGGAATATTTTCCATGGAAGTGGAGTAATCAGACAGTCAAAATTTGGAATCACTCCCAGTTCTTTGGAAGTAAAGTTAATTAATCTGGAAGCACATCATTTGTGTATAAGAAATTCAAGAGAATTATAATTAGTTCAGCAATTAGCTTTAACTTTTCAGAAACATTTCTCAAAAATAGGCATTAAAACCTTCTCCCGTCCCCTTTCTAACCATATTTTTAACTGGGTTATTACAGCTGGTTGTTAAACATACTGTCCTATTGGATGATCTTGTCATAGAGGGAAAAATCTATCATTGGCTTTTCCTGTACAGTAGAATTCTGCTTCATACACATTCTCATTTGTGACTTACTGTTTGCTCTTAATGAGCATATGATTGGGATGTGTAGTGAACATTGCCTAGCATCTTCAATAGACAAAAATTAATAATGCTTCCTTGAGAGCTTTTTGTTTCATTTATTCTTTGTAAAAAAAACAAAAAACTGCTCGTTATCCAATGGCTGGAGCTTCACCTTCATCCACATGCATTTTTTTTATAATTTTGATAGAAGAATGTGAATACAAGTAGCTCAAAAAATAGGACTTAAGTAATATTATATATAAATTTTGAGTCCTATTGTTTTTCCTGTTAGGAAATGTGAAATAATTTCTAAGATCAGATTTGTTTTATGTTGTTGAATGTATTCTAAATCCAGGTGGCTGTTTAAACAGATTTGATCAGATAAATTAATGACTGCCACAATTACCTTAAATTGTCTTTTTTTTTTTTTTTGAAACGGGATCTCACTCTGTCACCTAAGCTAAAGTGCAGTGGTGTCATCATAGCTCATTGCAATCTCAAACTCCTGGGTTCAAGTGATCCTCCTGCCTCAGTTCCCCAAGTAGCTGGGTTTACAGGTGTGTACCACCACACCTGGCTACTTTTTTTATTTTTTGTAGAGATGGGGTCTCACTATTGCCTAGACTGGTCTCAAACTCCTGGTCTCAAGAAATCCTCCCACCTCAGCCTCCCAAAGTGCTGGATGACAGGTGTGAGCCACCACACTCAACCTGTCTTTTATCATTTCTACATTAACAAAATCATGGTGTTTCATAGCTGTAATTTACCACTTTTTTTTATTTTTTATGTTTCTATTAACAAATGAACAATTGATTAAGCAGGATTTGTATATACTCTCATTATTTCAAAATTACTAAGAAGAAATAGTCTATAAGTAGATTGATATATATTTATAGTCTGCCAGTATCTTAAGTCTATGTTTGTCTTTTCTTTCAAAATGAGGTGCCCTCCCCAAAAATCTATAACACAGTAGGTTAAGAGTAGAATTTGAAACTTATTACAATATATTTAGCCATTTTAAGATTATGTTGCTCTATTTTATTCTATTTTTATGTATCTTACTCATAGATCATTCTTGATATTTATATAATTTTGGTCAAATTTATTAAATATTGTATATATGTCCTTGAAAGCATTTAAGTTCAGAAAATACCATGTTTGTCATAAAGTGGGAGATTTTCTAAGGCAATAGAATTCCCAAACAGCTCACTGACTTCTGTTTGTCAATGTCTTGAGGCAGAACATAAACTCTCCAATAAGCCACATCTCCATCATTCCCTTTTCTTTTATACTGAGTTTGTAATCACTGGCCTATACAAAGATATTTGCTTAAAAATATAAAGTTTTTATTATTGTTTCACTTTGGGTCACCATTCCAAGTCACCATTTTCCACAAGCCCAAATTCCCTGGGCTCTCCTAACCTGCTTTTCTTTTCCAAATAAGTAGCAAATTGAGTTAAGGAGGAACCTGAAATGAACAATGTGGAGTCTAATGCTGAAGGTCAGTTGGATCTAAAGGGGTGTGCTAGAAGAATAGCATCCACTTGACATATGCTTAATTGGGCACCTACTCTATGCTAGACCTTATTCCAGCTGCTGGGTATTGAAAACAATGCAGATTAAAAAAATGTTGGGCAATGATAAAGGAACTACTGTTTAAACGACTTACTTTACTGCAATTATAATCTTATCTACAGGTTTTAACCAGACTTAAAAGATGATCATCTTGTAAGTTTAGATAGGTCATACTTGATTAACTTACTGTGGGTAGCTTTATGTATATAAAACATACATACCACACAAATATTCATCCTTCTTTACCTATTATACTCAAAATAACTGATTTTATTTTTGCACATTTCAATAACAATTATGGTACCATTATAATATAACTTTAACTGAAAACTGGCATTTTTATCTAAAGAAAAAAAGAGGCTGAATTATAAAAATAAATGTCAGAACTCTTCCATCTATCTTACCAAGCTTAAAAGCATGTCAAGAGGAGAAATCAAAATTATTGTATTTTTATATCTAGGATTAGTACTATTATTGACATAAGGATATTATATCAATGTCCTCCTTAGCAATAATTTATACCTTTTATATTATTTTTAAAGGTCTGCTTTAAAAAGTTGAGATGATTGTTATTTATCCTTTATCCATCTGGTATTTTAAAAACTACATTTGCTCAATAAGTCAAGAGTAACAAGATTTTGAAAGCTTAAAAACAAAACAAAACAAAACAAAACAAAATCTCTGAGCACCCAGTATACTTTGTGTAGGATAATTTTCTAATGTTGTATGAAAATAGGCAAATCAATACAAGGTAAACACTTTTTTTTATTTCTTGGGATACTGATTATATATCAAACTCACTTGAGTGTTAAATAGATAATTTATGCATGTATAAATTTATTTTAAATAATTCAAGAGATATCAAATTATTTTTTATATAGTTATAGTGCTTAGGTGGGCATTTCTTTAACACTTCCTAAACTTTTCTTTTCTTGCAAGTCACAGAAATAACAGGCATATGAACATTTAGATAATGGTTATTATGGATGATAGTTATTTTTGAAAAATCAACATTTATTAAATTCTTAGTATGGAAATTGTATATTTATTATCTCATTCAATCCATATAGCCATGGTATGAGGCAGGTACTATTATTGTCTTCAGCTGATAAGTAAGTGATTATAGAAATTAGTCAAGGTTGTGGTGATGATTTTTCTATAATTAAAAATTCTACCTCTCGAATACTCCATTTGTTTCTATACTGGTTCTGTACTTCATTTGTTTCTTCTCCAATATTTCTGGCTTTGCATTCTGTATCTTATGATATCCTTTAGTTGAGTTTATCTCAATTTTTCAATTCCTCTCCTAAGATCCAATGTCAGGGCTGGGACAATGAGACACAGTGACAGGGAGTTTGGGCATAGAGGGAAAACGAGAGACAAAAGCTACAGGAGGGGAGAATCCAGAGCATTTGGTATATTGGGGAATTGTATGTTGCTTTCACAGGCCGGGAAGCAGATGGTTAGGTTCAGAAGTTTAATGTGTAGCAGAGAGCTGAGCACAGGATGGACCTTCTGTAAGTAGTTTCAAATGAAGAAGTGAAGCCATCCAAGATCATCAAAATAGTTGGAAAGCAGGCTGAAGGAGACAGCATTAGTTTTTCACCATTTACTACATTTCAAACACTGTATCGAGGAACTTTTCATACTCCATTAAATTCTACAACCATTTTATGAAACAGTGCACCTTCCATGTGTGTAACTAGCAAAGAAACCAGATGTCCTGATTTCAGCAGGAAAGCCAAATAAATATACAGACTTAATCTATGGTATAGGAGAGGTTGGGCAGTCTCAGGTGATGCTGTCACTATTCCTCAGTCTTCTATTTACCTCTAGGAGCTCGGATGATCGACAATAGGAAGCAACAGTAAGTTGCAGGCATCCCAGAGCCGGGAAGCAGAGTGTCTAATGTCTCAGTACATCAGGCTCTCACTGTTCCCAGGAAAGGGATTAAGACCACAGGTCTTGTGAGCAGACAGGGTTGGGATGGTCCAACATGCAAAAATGATCACATGTATTACAGCTTATGAGCAAGTCAGAGGCACACAGATGAAGCCTGCCTGACTCACTCAGTCTGAGACTTTAGAGTTTTGTGTGAATGAGGAGGGGCAGAAGTTATAGTCAAAACTCAAAGCACTAGCAGCAAGGAATTTGGATCTTAGTTCCCACCACACGGATCATTAGTCATCTGGATTTTGGCAAATAGCCTTCCTTGACCTCAGTTTACAGGCTTCCTCATCTGTAAAGCAGGAATGCTAAATATCAGTATACATGACAGAAGGAATTGTATTAGAATTCACAAGTAGAGGTGAGGCTGTTTAATCTGCTCAAAGCCTGCAATGCCATCCCAGCCCAGTGAGAAGCACAGTTAACACTCCAAATAAACAGGCTGATTTGACTTCTTGTGACCTTATTTTGCATCATGAAGGTAAATTATAACCTCTTATTTATCCAATGCCCACACATTTTTATCAGTGATTGGGTGAACTGAGACAGTTCCTGAAATAGCTCTCTAATTCTTGGAGTGATTGATGTGAAGGTTTGGGTGAGGGTGAGTGCAGGGTGGGGTGGGGATGATGGAGATAGACGAATTAACATTTCTCAGGTTTATGAAAAATTTAAAGTTAAGACTAAACGAAATTTAACCCACGAGGAAGATTATATGGAATTCTCTCTCTCCATGTTTTTCTTCTTGGAGAAAAAAGATATTTTGAAAGTAAGTAGGATTAGAGTCAGTTCATATCACTTAATCATTAACCAGACATCCTACATCTAAATCAGTTGATTTACTTGCTAGGCTCACATGCATCCTAGATGTGCTGCAGGTAGCTATTAATTCTTTTCTGTTTGTTAAGTATCAGCTTGAGAAAGCAGAATCACCTTCTGAGCACTTGCTTTTACGCAAGTTGTTTATTAGTTTTCCATTGCATGAAGCCTACCAGCAGAGTTTGGGGCTATGTGTAATTCTAGAAAAGAAATCTTTGGTGTTTTCATATCCAAAGGTGTTTCCACTGACCCATTAATGTTGGGCATGCCTTCTGAGAGGTCTTCCAAGGACTGGAGTGTGTTTGTGTTTGTCAGAGCAGAGATAATTGGCCCTCACAGGAATGAAAGCCATGACCTGGGCTCCTAAGTGAAACTGTCAGAAATTGCTTCCGGGGTCTGACTTACAGTTTAGAAAGCCTCCAAACTGGGTTGCTGACAGTGGAATCAAGAGGCGTTTTGCATAAGAATATGATCTACCCCCTTGAAATCAGGCTAAGGACGTGATGTCATGCTCTGGGTGTCTTTGGTTTCTCCTTTGTGAAATAACCAACTATCCCCCGCTGCTCTCGGCTCTCCTATCTCCTGGTCTCCAGCATGCCCCAGCCTCCTGGTCTTGCTCCTTCCACCATTTCCAGTTTCTATTTATCTTTTCTCCTTATTCCAAGTTTTCACCTCTACCTGGAGCATCCTTGACAAAGTATGGCAGTTCCAATAATTATAATTTGATCGGAATGAGAAGTTAAGATTTGGAGAGACTAAAAGAATAGATTATTTTGTCACCATTTTTTTTTCTGCTTGTAATTTCTACTTTCACTGATATAATAGTAAAAAAAAATAATATGTTTGTGTATGGCTTTATAAAGTTTCAAAATGCTGTTTTAATTAATGGCATACAAATAACTTATTTTGTCAGAGACGACAGACATAACCATGATGTGGTGCAAAGACTATACCTAGGGGTAGTAACTCAGAGTTTTTATTGTGTTTAGAGAAAAGATACTCAAACTCTAAGTAATGTGTTATTGTTAAAAAGGCATATATGTAATCTGGCCAGATGGGCCTGATGATGGTGGCTAAAAATGTCATTAAAATCTAAGTTTTTATCGAGGTTTACTTTCACAATGAATAAAGGTGATCATGACCATTTAACTGAAAACAACAAAAATCTTCGTTTAAAGAATTTAAGCCACGTCTGTTAGAAAATCATTGCATTCCTTAAATAAGTACTTAACTTAAATACATATATGTATATAGGTGTGTGAATGTCTCTCTCTCTCTCTCTCTCTGTATATATATAATTTGATTCCTTCTGTTTATGATGACATCTTTTTAAGAGTTTTATGGAACTTAAGATGATAGGATGATTCTTTTAATAGTTTCTAATTATAAAAAGAAAAATGGGAATGTCTATTGTTATGAATTTAGTAAAAATTTTCATTAGAATTTTGTTCTATTAGCCATAACAGAATCTTCATATTCTTGAAAAATAACTCCAGATGTATGTACTTTAAAAGTCATGTTAATAGCTTGAGACAAGGATCGGTATGCATATTGATTTAAAAAGTTTTTTTCGTAACTAAAACATGCACCACACTCACCCAAGTGTTCCTTGGCCCAGATTAGGAATAACCGCTATACAACAAATTTGGTATAAATAATATGAAATTTTGGTGTTCACTACCAATTCTTCCTCTCCAGGCTATTAGTGTGGGTCTTAGCTTTAAGTCAATGGGTTAAATTCTGTATGTATAAGCTGATCCACATACTCTTCTTTTAATTTTTCTGTCTCATAAGTATTTTGCTATTTTTGAATAACTGATCTATCACCATTACACGTGGTTTACTTTTTCATTTTGGAAAAAAAAATGGTAAAAATAGTATCACGCATATTCCTTCTTAAATAGATTGAATACTCCGGTGAAAACAAACACTAAGTAAATGCCTAATGGGGTGAATCTGAGAGGAAAGTGCTTTTAGGAAATTCAGCCTGTAGACATGTTTGAGTAACATTTTGCTATCTTTGCTAACATGCTAATGGATGGGCTAGAGGAACATTAATGAGCTCACTCCATTAAATTAGTTCTTTTTTCTTGTTAAATATCCAAAAGAGAAAGATGGTCCACTTAACTAGGGAAAAAAAAAAGTTTTCATTTTAGTGCACTAGAAGCATGATGCATATTTTCTTTCTAATTTAATTTCTAACCATTAAGACTCAATTCTATAAATGACCCACTGAAGCACTTGGAGAGATTAGAAAACTATAAACTGAATGTCGTTTGAATTTGGCTGGCTAGACACCATGATGTTATATAATGTAATTCAAATTTAACATCATATTTTTATGAGGCCACCAAGATAAGCCCAATGACTTCCATGAACATTTACTGAGGAGGCCCTCAAATGGAATATGAGAATTGATCTCTTCTATGGTCATTGTTTTTATTAAATATCATATTGGCCAACATTTGCAGCCACTGTGATTTGAACTCTTGTCTAAATTGTCAATTTTGCTCTCAGAATCACAGAAAAGGTTGCCTTCAGTCTGTGGGCTAAGGGAAAAGGATTATAGCACTAATGAGCCAAATCTGTGCAAATGAGAAAATAATAATCTCCTCATAATTAGAACTCCCTTTTTAGACTAAATGTTGGTCGTGAGTTTTTCAAAAGAAGAAAAATCATATCATTATTTGGTTAAAAGAATGTAAATTAATGTACATGTAAATTAATGCCAAGGAGCTTCCTGGAAAGGGGAAATTAAAATGACTTTGGCTTGTTTACACAAATATCTACATTGTTGGAACCGTACTCTGATTTTCTAGTCAAAACAATTGTTCTTTTCTATGTAGTTTAGATAGCAGGAACCAATATGTTGTCTATGTAAGCAGTAGCTGATGTTTACTGCATAAAAATTCCACTTTCAGTCTGTCTGAAGTTCACCCTCTACAAGCAGGGCTAGCATGCCCATTTTACAGATGGAGAAATGGGATATATACAGCTTGTTTAAGGCTTAAAGAAATTCCCGAATTGAATTAGAAAGCAGGAATGTCAGCTCCCACATCCAATATGTAGATTATTGTAAGCATCAGCAGCCGTAACAACAGCGATGGTGGAATACATCGAGAGGAGAAAGAATTTCAACAACTTTGGCAGTACTAAGTTTATGAGTAGATTTTACTTGGAACTCAAAACACATAGAAACCTGCGTATACATAGTTGTGGGTGGATGCTTAGGACTGCCTAGAATATGATGACATATAACTTAATAGAAACATAAAATTCTCCCGGGGTTTCTGGGGTCTTTTTTCTGGTTTCTCCTGGCTCTTTAAGGTCTGCTGGGCTCCCTGTGTCTTTGAAACCTGACCTTTCTGAGGCTTAAGGCCAAGACTGTTTAGAAGCCAAGTTGGAGGTGAATAGCCATTCGGAAAACTCTGTTGGAAAGAACAGTTCCAGAAGGGAGTTCAAGCTAAACGGAAGAACAGTGAAGGCAGAGGATGTGAGAGCCCTCTTGTGTCGCTCCTGTGGAAGGCCACCTCACAGCAGAGGGTGGCTGCAGCTAAAGACGGGGTCACTTGTGAGGATGCCCCAGGAATGTTGCAGCAATGTTTGCTCGCTTTGGGGGGGTTTCAGGGAAACCAAAGTTGAGAAGCCAGGGAGAGCATCACTATGCACTTTATCAGTTAATCACCATGACAAACTAGTAAGATAGCTGGGGCAAATACAGTCTTATTACCCACATTTTAGAGAGCCTAAAAAATAGCCCACAGTAGTAACGTGGCTGTCCCCAAGATCACAAAACTGGTTTGTGTGAGAGCTCGACTTGCTATTCCTGTTGCTCGACTCCTTATTGAGGACTAATGGATTGATCTAATGTGCAACTGTTTCATAAAGGGAACGGGAGATCCATCCCTGTCTTTGTTGTTTCACATGGTCTGGGATAGATAATACTGATAAAGTTGAACATGTCCAGGAAATGTAATAAAGTGAGAAACTTCAAGGCAAAGTCTTTGGTCATGCTGGCGGTTGTTTTTGAGGCTAATACAACAATATCAATGCACTGATATGGTGATTATATTTCATTATAAATAGAGATGGGTGGCCCTGAAGAGAGAGTTATGATCAGTTGTAAGAGCTCAGTGATTGTATTACATTTAAAAAAAAATCTTCACCACTCCTTATTAGTTATTTGGCCTCCTGTGGTCACTTTAAATCACAAATACAAATTGTAAAAAAAGAAATAAACTATTGTATTTTTATAGATGAACTCATGAAAAAAGACCTGTGGAAAATCTTTAAATATCCCAGATAAACTGTGTTAATCCTTCCAACAGCCTATGTGTAATATATTAATAATATTGTGAAGTGCAAATCTTACAATTTAGAATCAATGGCATACTAATTTTTAAATGCCTACAAAAATATTTACATCTTCCTGTGAGTCCCACCCAATGCCACCTCCAAATAAGCTATAAGACAAGTCTTCTAGGGTTTATGGGTCACATTTCCCTTCAAGACTTCCTTCTTCAACATGTGCTAAATTTATCCTGTTCTTCACGTCCCAGTAAATAGTGTACAAGGGTGAGACGGACGCATTTCAATGTTTCAACATAGAACTATTGAACCCCAACTATATGCTTGGTGGTTATGCCAGCCTTGGAAATAGAGCCAAGATGTGCAAAATACAGAAACATCAATCAGCACACACACAGACTAGCTTGCCATGAAGGACTCAAAAATGGGATGTTTTAAGTTATTCCTTCCTTCCCCCCCATTCAACGTGGATTAAAGCTTTAGCATTTAAAACCATCCACCCCTGCCAACAATACAGCCCTGAGTAGGAGAATAAACATAAAGAGGCTATCATTTGTCAAAAGGTTTATCAAACCTAAGATATATCGTGTCTATAGAAGCCCTCTGATTCACCAAGGGGGGAAATAGACCAGGCGATATAGCAAAGGGGACTGATTGGCATGGCTTGTTCTTTCTAAACGACACTGCTGTCTCATGGGTGTGTGGCAATCAAAGTGAATAACACAGTAGGTGGCATAAATAGATTAGTACTTGCCAGATGGATGTTATTGATGTGAGCAATGTAAGTTTGGATGAGGGAGAGAGGAGGGAAAGTTTTCCATGAGCGGAATATGAATATCTGCTAATAAGTGATTGTCCCTCCGTCCAAAATCCTATGGAAGCAAGTTGGTGAGATGAAGGATTTTTCTACCTAAGGTGTTTTAAAAAGTAAGGTGTAGGGATTTGATGTAAAATTACTTTTTTGTTGTCTGCTTTCTTTACCCACGCTTCATTCTACTTTCTCTCTGTTCCCATGATCAAAAATCAATGAGTATGCTATTTGTATTAATATTAATATTTTCTTCCTTTATCAAAAAAAACCTCCTATTTTGTTGGTTGAGAGCTGAACATGAGGTCCTTATAGATACCCCAGGAATTAAAATACACATCATGAACTTAATCAAACTGGCTAAAATTTTCCCAATGGATCAGGAGGCAAACATACTCCTGTAGAATAAGACATAAAACACTAGTAAGGATTAGCAATAGTCAAAGAAATGAACTGAATCTTATTTCCTTATCTTACAAATCAATTGCTATTAATATCAGGCAAATAAGAACTGTCTCTATGGCTTAAAAAAAATCATGAAGGCCCACTTTATTTAAAGTGATTTTCAGAATAGCCAAATCGAAGTTCTTCAAAATAACTAAAGCTGTTATGGGGACTTCTTTATAATCAAAATTGACCATTGTCAATTTAAGTACAAAAACAAAATGATTTTGAGTTTATAATCAATTTCTGGTTCAATTTTTGATGCGTCATTCTTTATTCCCAGGTGTCATGCTTAGGAAATGACAGATATCCTTTGACCAAAAGTTTTCAGGTTTAATTTTTCGTCTAGTTCCCAACCCCATCTATGCTGTCTCTCCTTTATGGATCTCTGTAGCTGCTGCACATATGTTATTTAATTCTTAACAACAACAACAACAATAACAAATTGTTTGTTTTGGATTTTGAAACTGTTTGGTATTTTTTTTTTTTTTTTTAATGAAATGGTCAGTCAGATGCAGCCACAGAGGAGACAGAGGAAAGGCTCAGGAAACAATAATGTTTATTATATTCAGAGGTCCTAGAGACAGGAGGCACAGCGCAGCACACAGGGCCATGTGGGAAAGACACCAGGTTGGACAGGAGGCAGAAGACAGGAGGGGGAGGTTTAGCCCAGGGTCTTTATTTGGATATCTCTGGGAAAGGCAAGGCCGGGCAGAATGCACAGTTTGGCATTGGCTAGTTTGAATAATTTTGGTGGGCTTCGGGCTATAGCGTGTTCTCTAATTGCCTGGCAGCTGGCCCTGGAATGATTAAGGCAGAGAAATATTGCCTTCTGGAGAGAGTATAAGCCAGATACCTGAGGGATGGCTCTGAATTGTTTGGTTTGAACATCAAGAAATATTCCAGGCTGGAACCTTAGGTAGCTCTAACCATTGACTAGCTCAAAGAGGGGCAGTTTCTCCCCAGTCACAAAGGCTTTTCAAGATGTCAGAACATTATAATATACAGAAAATTAAAGCACATTGACAGTATAGAAACTTCTTGTTCTGGAAAAATTACTTGCTCTTATTTCTTACCAGAATCAATAAAAATTTCCTCCAAAACTTAAAAATCCTCTGTTCAAATGTATTGCTTCAACCTGGCCATTCAGCAGCACTAAATGTAACTTGTTTTAGTTTTTCCTAAAGACAATTTGGTAGCATTACAATCTGTCTGTCTTCCTTCAAGAGAGAGAGATGAGAAATGCAAACATTGAACATAATGTTTTCTGTGCTCTTAGAAAACATTAAGAAATATATGCAGCAAATTTAATAGTAGAGAATCAAAGAGAACTGTGGTCTCAAGTATCATCATCCCCAGCTATTGATAAAAACTAAACTTAGAGTCAGGGATGCTACAGTATTAAATATTCACATTGTTACTGGTGCTGAAGGCGACCACTGATATGCTTGCAGTTGGTAGTAAAGAATTCATAACAATGCTCTGATGCTCAGCCCTTATAAACCCTGGGAGGTTCTGTATTTTTTAGGCTTGCAGTTCTGTTGCCATTGCTATCATTTTTTTTTTTTTTTTTTTTTTAAGGAGAAATGAGCTAAGTCTAGTCAGAGCTGACTGCAGTGTCTTTTGAAGCTTTTGCTCTCCAAATTGAAGCCAAAGGCAAGGAAATTAGACTGCCACACAAAGGTTAGGTGGTTTCCAGATCTCCTGCATAATCCTTCCTGGAGGAAGAAGTTCTCATTCCCATCAGTTTGCTCTATCAGACACCTTCCCAGTGATGAAGAAATCATAGCTCCTGATGGCTTGTTTGAAATACGTTAGACCATGTCGAGGAGAGGAAACACAGATAGAATGAATGTGTTTTCATCTTCCCTTACAGTTTCTTCCACATACTCACTGTGGTGTCCTACTGATCTCAGGAATCTATTATTTTGTTGTTGTCGCATAGTGAAACAATTTTTATCCAGGGCAACTCTAAGGAATAGGAATCCGCCAACTCTTCGTTAGTAAGCCAACAAATTAACAATAGAGACCAACTAATTCAATCATTCGCTATAAATACCGATGTCAGTAATCCAAAGTTTATGGTCATTTTTCACTTTTTATATCAGAGTCTGAAGAATCTATTGTTTATTGATCTGACACTCTTCGTAGCTTTTCCCAGATTCCACTTTGGCACTGGTCTACATTCCTTTTCTCAGTAATAAATGCCATGTAGGGGTACCTTACTGATTTATTAGGATTTAACTTTCATAACCAGTTTTACCAAATTTGGTCTATGAAACATAAATTCTTTACTTGATGCTACATCATTCAACTATTATATTATTAAGAAAGCCTTATATTTATATGGGACATCACAGTTTATAAAACCACTTAGATCTATTTCGTCAAGCTGTAGAACTGTGCTTTATAGTGAAAATTTCTACATTATGGGCCTATAATCTTTAGGGTTAATTCTGCATTTTAATGGCTAACAGAAGGAATGATCTGGATCAGTGCTTCTCAAATTTAAATGTGCTTATGAATCCCCTGGAGATCTTTGTAAATGCAAGTTCTCTTCAGTGTCTAGGATGAGGTCTGAGAAGCAGTTCCTAGTAGTATCAAAAATGTGTACATAGGTAGCCCAAATGCATACTTCTCAAGAGCTGCCTTAGAAATTTATACCTTCCTTGCACCCCCTTTAAAATTGGCTCTGGGTTTTGCTTTGGGGCTACCCTTAAAAATATACACCTGCCAGTTTTTTTGTCTCTTGTCTCAGACCTTCCATTTCTCTAGCATAGTGTTGCCAGATTTACCAAAAAAAAAAAAAAAAAAAAAAAAAAAAAAAAAATACAGGACATCCAGTTAACTTTGAAGTTCAGATAAACAATGAATAGGTTTTTAGTATGAGTATGTCCCATGAAATATTTTAGACATACTCATAAAACCTATTCATTGTTTATCTGAACTTTAACATTAACTCAGGCAAATTTTTGTCCTATTTTAACCACTTATGAAGCTGTTTTCTCATCCCCCGCCACCCCAACACACACACCACTTTAGCACTTACCAGCTACATTAATTGTAATGTTAACTGTATGCTTTCTGAGTATTTTACTCGATTTCTGCACCCATGAAATGTACATTTCTCCTGTGTCTATGGGAGAAATTCAAACTCTCTTCTTCAGCATTCATGATCTTCCATTACCTTCCTTCTCTCTCCTCAAGTGTGGTTTTCCACTGTATTTCCCAACATTCCTCACCCATCCACCCATCCACTCTATCAGCTCATGCCAACCGAACCAACACAGTTCACAGATAACTGTGTTGCCCAAGCAATTTCTGATCATGTGCTTTGTAGTGTTGCCTTCTATCCACCCTGCCTCATAGCCATCCCATAATGCATTTTCTAAAATCTAACTCTTTCAAGAAAATCTGTTTTATTTCCTGAACCTGAAAGAATCACTCTTTCCTTGCATTATACTGTCTTTTTTATAGTACAACTTGGTTTCTCCCTTGAGTTAGAAATCGTTATTTGCAAGTTATCTTCCATACTCACCTGGAAAGATTTTTAGAGTTAGTTTAGGGGCTGACCCAAATGCTGCATCATCAAAAGCACCATCTACCTGCAGTCCCCCAGCTGTCCCCATATTTAGGCGTTTGCACATGTGTTTACTTCTGCTTGGAATGTTTTGCCCCATATAGTCTTTCCTGGTCATCTTATTTAAAATTGCCAAAGCTCCCAGATTCCACACACTCAGCCCCCTTTCCTGATATATTTGTCCCATGTAGCCATCACCCTCTCTCACACATTATTTTGAATTATTTATTATCTAATTCCCCTTACAATATATCATTTTTACTAGGACAGCTCATTTGTATCTCTTTTATTTCCTACTCTTTCCTTAGTTCTGGGGGTACTTATTGGTACCTAGCAGGTGCTCAATAAACAGTTGTTGAATAAATTAATTAATGTTCCAGCACCTCTGAAAGTTCTTCAAAAGAAGTTGGTCTCAAGTATATTTGATCTATGGGAATATCGGTAGACTAATTTTGAAAAGACAAAACTCTCTTAGCTGTAGAACTTTTAACACACACCCAGATACAAACTCATCACTTTATTATCCTATCTTGAGTTTTTATTTCACACAGAATGCTTAGGGAGAAAAAGCTGAAAAATTGCATTGATTGCAATTTGGAGGGAAGGGTACTGAAAAAGACCCCCTTGTTTAAACTGCTCTAATACCAGCACTGGAACTTCGACAGTTGCTGATATATCAAATACTGTATCACTTGTTACTAGCTGAATAGCTCTAGAAATCAAATTGGACCTGAAGGAAAGTGGAAGAAAGCTGTTTCATAAAACTTTGCTTCTTTTTCTTTTTTCCCTCTTTTATTTTCTTTATAAAAGTTGTATTTGAGGAAAGCAAGTGCCCCCTGGGGCTGTCTTTATGTGGAAAGTTAAGGTATTAAGCATTAATTATTGTGCAATCGATCATGCAAGTCACATATGCAAGATTGGTGGGTTATTGTACCAACCACATTGACCAACTGTAAATGAAATTGACTAGTTAATTTAGAATCCCTGAGTCAGTATTACTATGGACAAGGGGTTGGCAAACTTTGTTTCTAGAGGTCAGATAATAAATATTTCTGGATTTCTAGGCTATATGGTCTCTGGTCTCTGTCACAACTACTCAGTTCTATAGTTGTAGCTCAAAAGCAGCCATAGACAGTAGGTAAACAAATGGGCATAACTATGTTCCAGTTAAACTTTGTTTTATGGTATCGAAATTTAAGTTTCATATAATTTTCACATCATGAAATCTTCTTCTTCTTTTAAAAATCGTTTTGGTCAGCTAGCCATTCTTAGCTTGTGGGCTCCACAAAAACGGGTGGTGGACCAGATTGGCCCAGAAGCAATAGTTTGCTGTCTCCTGCCATAGACTGCTTCAAGATTATACTGGTGTCCTCCTAGGCTCTCCTACTGCAATCTGAGGACCAGACTGAAATGGAGTAGCCGTGGGATATGTATTTGAGATCATGGGCATGCTAAATGAAACACAAAATTTTAAGTCAGACGGCAGCTTAATGCAGGTATTGCAAATCCAATGCTGAATTTGATCTCCAATTAAGACTTTGTGCATTTCCTGTGCTTTTATCTAAAACCTGTTCTCACTCTGCAACTTTTAGGCCTAACTAATGCAGGCTCAGCTCTCCTTGTACTATCTCTTCTCCTAGCATTTTAGAAAAATTCATCAGTGACTTCTTTTTAAAACTATCATTAGCATATATTTGCAGAAATGAAAAGTCAAGCATGTTATTTTCTACCCTTTGTGCTGCCTAATGCTTTATATTGTGTTTTTACCACTTGTGTCATATTAGCTGCAAAGAGATCATTCCAGCAAAAGGTGAAGGTGTTCAGAGTTTAATGCTATGCAATTAAGATTTAAAGACACTAATCTTATAAACTTTTATTTTTAGACGGCATCCACAATGATAGAAGCAAAGGTCACTTCCTCTCTCATTCACTAACAAATGTTTAAATAAATTGCTTACATTTTATATAATCTTTAATAGTTTTATAATACAACCCCTGTGGATACCAGAGAATATCTTCTTCAAATCCTAAGTTTAGGTTATTATTTATCTAAACTTCTAGATTGTTTTCCCAAGAATTTCAAAAGTTAAAATTTCCACAGTTTCATCGTTTAGCTTATCCAACTGTTAATGGTCATTATTAATATGGTCATGATTTTTAAATCCAATTTGTCTTGGAATGAGACAGTTTACAGCCTCTGTACCAGATCTAACCATCTGCCCTTAGATGTGTTGGTTTTTTATAAGCAGTAGACTTTTCTTATGCAGTTCATTAAAGATACTAGAGAACTTTTATCTTGGCAGGGAGAAACCGGGTTTAGCCTTTGAAAAGAAATCTCTTAATACACTGATAATGTATTTTCAATCAGTAAAATTAGCCTTTCTCACTTAAGAAATGAAATGAGGCTCTAAACACTTTATATCACAAAGAATTAAGATCTCTTGTCCCTCATTTTAATTGGAGGCTTGAAAATATGTTTCCATCCAAATACATTAGCACAGAACACCCCCCAAGCCCATGTTTCCTGTCTGAAAAGCCAATTACGTGGTTTCATTGCTGATTGGCTGGAAGCCTATACAACTTCCTGGCTTCAGGCCATTAACACCCTGGCCAGAAGTGCTGACAAAGAGATGAAGAGATTTACACCCTCTGATTTCTGTATTAACAACAAGGACAAAACAGTAGGTGGTCTTGTCAGTGGATAATACAATTTAAAGATATGATTTCTTTTTCCACAGGTGCATTTGTCTCTGAAAATTAGCAGTTCAGCTTGGTGTGAATAATAAGCCATCTTCTCTGATGAGTTTGAATCATATTAAAAAATCTTTTATGGACAAGTTCAAGATTTATAAGACCATTACCATTTCTCTATATGATAGAATGGAAGTTAACTTATTTTTAGATCTAAGTAATGATTACTTAAAAAAAAAAAACAAACCCTGGAAAGGAACAAGTATGGAAAATGTTATGTTTCATGAAGGGAAAATACATACATATATTATGGTGAAAAAATTTTTGTTAATAATTTCAGTTATTCAATATAAAATTACTTTTTAAGAACTAAGAACAATGTAATGTGATAATATGATTGCTTTTCCCAATGAATTCTCCACTGGTTTCAATAATTAACCATCTGTCTTAGCAGGAAGATGTGTGAAGTAAATATGTGTGTGTGTGTACGTAAACCCACATAAAATATAGAAGGATATATGTATATATTTGGCTACATTGTGCATATGAGTGTGTGTATATATATATGTACCTCTCTCTATATATAGATGTCCATATCTACACGTGCATATACACATACAAACATATGTATGAGTATTAATCATGTACATACATGTATGCACACATGTCAATATATAAGACATAGACATATACACAGATGTAGAGAACATCTAATATATAAGATCTGGAAGTAAAAATTGGATATGCAGTAAAAAACTATTAATTTTTAATATTCAATGCATGTTCTTTCCTAAAATGAAATGATTGAATATGTTTGATTTCTAAGGCTTCTTCTAGCTTTAAAGTGATGAATGTAAGATAAGTTTATCATCACATCCCTTTCATGAAATTACTGTGGAATTCTGGAAATGATGGTAGATGATTATGGGAGGATAGAAAGATTGTGGATGGAGAACAGATGAAAGATTAGGTTTTTAATAATCAATCAGACAATTGCCCCTGACCACATACTACAAAGCCACTATACTGGGCTGAGGAGAATTCAAAGGAACTGAAGTATTCTTGTCTGTGAGAAACTTAGATAATTTTGGAAAGAGATGTATATATTGACCTCAAAGCCATCAAGGTAAAGCAGGGATTGATAAGTGGGGTAGAAAATTCATCATAATTAGGTCTTACCTTTCAGAAACAGAAGTTATATTAAAAAATGTAGACTGTACTAAAAATCCTGTTTGTATAATTGATTTGCTTAGGAAACCTTTTCTTGTTAGGCATTTCAAAGAGAATCCTACTCTTTAGGGTTTAAATTATTACAAGTTTTAATTCCAAATTACAATAATGAGTTTTTTCCATAAATTGAAGCCACCACAAAATATTCTGCAATGAAAAGGACACATCATCAGAACTTTAGGATGAAGTAAATCAACTGAAGCAGAATATTTTAGAGTTTCCTTAACAGATGGTCCTTTGCCTAAATGGGCAAAACAAAAATAATCCCTTCTTAATGTGATCAGAATGAATACAAGGAGGATATTATTTGATGTTTTACTATGCAAGACACTGTGAATGTCCACAGAAATGTAAAGCAATATATTGCTCTATTCTTGAGCAATCTAAAATTTAATTGGATAGAAGAAGGGTTGCATGAAAATATGGTAACCATACCAATGAATAGCTGCAGATTGCCAAAGGAGTGCCAATGAGAATAAAATCTCTGAGATAACAAAGAAGAAAAGGGAAAATATATTTGATTTGGATTTCGAAGTTTGCATGGGATTCTGATATTTCAGCTGTGCATTCAACAAATATTCGTTGAGTGCTTACTACATACTAAGCAATAAAGATACAATTTTGAACATATCAGACCAAAGCTGAGCCTCCCTGAAGTGGGAAAGAGCAAAGTAATTGGACAGAGGGTTGTGGGCAGAAAGAGGCAAAGCTGGTGAGGTAGATGAGAAAGTGCAAAGCTACGTTCAGGAGCTGAGTGAGAAGATCAGTTAGAGTGGGACATATAGTTATTAATGCAGAATTTTAGGAAACAAGAATTGAGAGTGAATGAGCTGATGAAGCCATGAAAACCATAGTCCACTATGGTACATATCAGGTAAGAAATTTGAGAAATAATGATGTGTTCTGAAATTCCTAATTTCAGCTTAAGGTTATGTTAACGCTTTGTAAATTTACTGGTGAGATATTACCTTAAAGGTGCATCTCACACATCACCCACAAGGGGCCTCAGCTTGAACTATTGGCATCTTAATAGGTGGTTCTAGATCTAAGACTCACCTCAATAGCAAATTTCCCAAAAGGACCAACTAAGATTACGATAAGATGTCAATATGAGTCTCAGATACCATTCTGATGTAAAAGGGTCTGTAAATCACTGAAGACTGTCTCAAATCCTCAAATCCTGAGGCTAAGAGAAGAGTCACATACATAAAAAGAGTTTGCTTAAAAGAAAGCAAAATTTAATTAAAAGTGAATTCAAAGAACTTAGCAAAATTTTGGATAATTCCAGCTGTTTTGAACCTCCGTTCTTGATCTTCTCTTCCTGGAAAAGCTGAATGAATGACTTTAAAATAACGATATTTAGACAACCTTTGAGAACCAGAGTTCTCAGAGCCAAATAAATCAGAGTGACTCTAAATTAATGAGAAGACTCAATAAATGACAAGGTAGTTGACTTACTATTACAAGGAAAGGAAGTGAGTTGTTCAAATTAAATTGAGTTGGTCAGTTTTTGCAATATTGGGGTTTTTATGGAACTCTTTTCTTACTATGAATCCTCAGACTTGTTTTTAGATTCCTCTGTGATGAGCCCTTAGGACAAACATTGCCTGGTGAGCTCTGCATTTTCTACTAGACTGGCAGTTCCCTTGCGGAGAGTGATGGGGAATGTTTATTCTATTTTCAGTGATTTATAGTACCTGGTGTATCTATTACATTAGTTTTGTTAAATGTTGGTGGATGAATGTAAGATCTGGCTGCTTATTAGGTTGTCGAAACATATTAATAGAATCACAAAGTTATATAATTTTATAGATAGGAGGAACCTTGAGGGTCAGCTTCTCTAATCCTTTCATTTTGGGGATTCAGAGATTATAGCCCAATAATTTACTTCGTCTCTTACTCCTGTTCAATTTTTAATACCACATCTCTTGCTCAAGTGTCTTTTTTTCTTGCTGCCTTCCATACTGCCACATTTTACCTACCTAACCTCAGCAAAATCGCAGCCTAAATATTTTATTTGAAAACCAAGGTTCATTCTTGACCTATCCTTTTCTTTCATCAACCCCACTCAGTCTTCAACAGGTCCTGTGGATTATACCTCAAAATATATCCAGACTCTTCTTTTCTCTATTCCCATTACCACTTCACTTGCCTAAGCCATAATTCCTTTCACGTTGATTACTGTTAAGTTTCTACCTGAGATTCCAGCTTCCATTTTTGCGTTCACCACCACCCCCTCAAACTAATCTCTACACGGCGGCCAGAATGTTTTTCGAAATATGTAAATCTGATCCTGTCTCTCCCTTGCTAAAAAATCTCTTAATAGCATCTCCCTGTAAGTTGAAATAAAATGCAAACTTACTACCATGATATACAGCATCTGAATTATCTACCCTGCCTACGGCTCCAGTTTAATCTTTTGCCATGTTGCTCTTTGCCCACTGATCTTCAAAGCTCATGTTCTATCGAATCATGCTTCTTTTTAATAAATGCTTCTTAATACTTTAATACTTCTTTTTAAGTTCATAGATAGTAGCATCAGGAAAGATCATATATAAGCTTGGAAGCAATATTGTTGCTGATTCTATCAAAACCGTGTAGGTACTCTGACACTTGAGGCTTAAGACTGTTCTAAAGGAATAATTTACTTCCTACCACACACACTTGCTGCTGGCTTCTGGCCCCCTTAGAAGCAGGGGAGAAATATATCTCTGACTTCTTAGGTGTGCCCTTATTCCATCTTTCTCCTAGTCCAGGTATCATAAGATACAATTGGACACAGGAGAATGACCTCACAACTGAAAGATCTTCATGAAGAATAATATACGTTCTCCAACTCACTGACATTCTTCTATAGCTAAATGATTGCTGGGGAGTAAGGACATCAAGAAATCTTTGGGATAAATGATCATTTCAGGCTATTGCGGTAGACTTTGAGTAGGAGACACATTTCAAGTTATGAACTTTGGAGTCAGATTCCACCCCCCACCCCCTTTGAATGGCTCAGTATATCAGGTTGGTTTGAGTCAAGCTACCAAACATTTAGTCATTCTTAAACAAGTTTTGATTTTCTCAGGGTCTCTATAGAGAAGGTTGAAAATCACACAAGTTAGGCAGTTAAGCAGAACTATTTTGGTTTTTCAATTACGTTGTGCAAAGGCACAGCATGGAAATGCATTTTATTAGCTCCAATTTTCCCCCAGTAGGTACTTCTAAATTAAAATTAAAATTATATAGATTTACCAGAAGTCTTTAATCTAAATTATTATTTCTGTTGGGATTT